>PISX010025971.1:5776-25368 GCA_004024625.1 Mellivora capensis | reverse complement strand
GGGTATCATGCTTAGTGAAATAAGTCAATCAGAGAAAGACAACTATCATATGATATCCCTGATATGAGGAAGTGGAGATGCAACATGGGGGACTAGGGGGGTAGAAAAAGAAGAAAAGAAACAAGATGGGATTGGGAGGGAGACAAACCATAAGTGACTCTTAATCTCACAAAACAAACTGAGGGTTGCTGGGGGGAGGAATTTGGTGTCATCTAACAAACAGACCAAAATACGCTCAGGACAAAGTGGATCAACCTATTTTTGTTCACCTAGGAGATTATATACCCCCCAATTTTTGTTCTTTTTCTTCTCTTTTTTAGTTTCTGACCTCTTCAGATTTGTCTAATATGTAATTTGCTTGGGTCATGGTTGACATTTTTTATTTTGTTCTCTCGTTCATCCATTCTTCTCTGGGCAAAATGACTAGAGGGAGGAATTCGCAACAAAAGAAAGAACCAGAAGTAGTACTCTGTCACAGATTTAACTGATATGGATATAAGTAAAATGTCAGAGCCGAAATTTAGGATAACAATTATAAAGTTACTAGCTGGCTTGAAAAAAGCATAAAAGACACTAGAGAATCTCATAGTGCAGAAATAAAATCTAATCAGGGAAAAATTAAAAATGCTTTAACTGAGACAGTCTAAATTGGATGTTCTAACAGCTAGGGTAAGTGAGGCAGAAGAGAGAGTCAATGTCATAGAAGACAAGTTGATGGAAAAGAAGGAAGCTGAGGAAAAGAGAAAAACAACTAATGGACCATGGGTGTGGGAGAAATCATGAGAAATCAGTGATACCATAAAGTGAAATAATATTAGAATTATTGGGGTTCCTTGGGAAGAAAAAGAGAGAGAAGGACAGAAGATATATTTGAGCAAATTGTAGTTGAGAACTTCCCAATCTGGGGAAGGAAAGAGGCATTCAAGTCCAAGAGGTAGAGAGAACTCTTCTCAAAAAACCAATAAAAATAGATCAATACCTTGATGTATAATAGTGAAACTTGCAAATTTCAGAGATAAAGAGAAAATCCTGAAAGCAGCTGAAGACAAGAAGTTCTTAACCTCCAGGGGTAAAAACATTAGGCTGGCAGCAGACCTATCCACAGATACCTGGCAGGCCAAAAGGGATGGCATGATATCTTCAGGGTACTAAATGAGAAAGATGTGCAGCCATGAATACTTTATCCAGCAAGGCTATCATCCAGAATGGAAGAAGAGGTAAAGAGCTCTCAGGACAAACAGAAACTAAGTGAATTTGTTATCACTAAACCAGGCCTGCATGAAATATTAAAGGGGATCCTATAAACAAAGAGAAAGCCCAAAAGTAACATAGATGAGAAAGAAACAGAGACAATCTACAGAAACAGGGATTTTATAGTGGCACTAAATTCATATCTTTCAATAGTTACTCTGAATCAAATGGGCTAAATGCCTCAGTCAAAAGACATAGGGTATCAGATTGGATAAAAGAAGCAAGACCTACCCATATGCTATCTGCAAAAGACTCATTTCAGACCTAAAGACACTCCAGATTGAAAGTGAGGGATTGGAAAACAACTTAACATTTTAACAGACATCAAAAGAAGGAAAAAAAGAAAGCTGGGGTAGCAATCCTTATATCAAACAAATTCAATTTTAAACCAAAGACTATAGTAATGGATGAAAAGGGACACAATATCATACTTAGAGGGTCTATCCAAGAAGAAGATTTAACAATTATAAATATTTATCTCTTAACTTAGGAGCACCCAATGATATAAACCAATTAATAACCAAATTAAAGAGAATGGTAATAGCAGGAAACTTCAACACCACACTCACTGCAATAGACAGATCATCTAAGCAAAAGATCAACAAGGAAACAAGGGCTTTGAATGACACACTGAACCAAATGGACTTAACAGATATATACGGAGTATTCCATCCTAAAGCAACAGAATACTGAATCCTCTCAAGTGCACATGGAACATTCTCCAGAATAGTTCACATACTGGGTCACAAATCAGGTCTCAACTGGTCCTGCATATTTTCAGACAACAATGCTTTGAAATTTGGACTCAGTCACAAGAGGAAACTTGGAAGGAACTCAAACACTTGGAGGTTAAAGAGCATCCTACTAAAGAATGAATGGATCAACAAGGAAATTAAAGAAGAATTTTAAAAATTCATGGAAACAAATGAAAATGAAAACACAACCATTCAAAACCTTTGGCATATGGCAAAGGTGGTCCTAAGAGGGACAAGCCTTTCTCAAGAAATTTAAAAAGTGTCTGGGGGACCTGGGTGGCTCATTTGTTAAGCGTCTGCCTTCAGGTCAGGTCATGATCCCAGGGTCCTTGGATCAAGCCCTGCACTGGGTGAGCCAGCTTCTCTTTCTCCCTCTGCCTGCTGCTCCCCCTACTTTTGCTCTCTCTCTCTCTATCAAATAAATAAATAAAATCTTAAAAAAATAATTTAAAAAAGAAATTGGAAAAGTCTCAACTACACAAGCTAACCTTACACCTAAAGGAGCTGGAAATAGAACAGTAAATAAAGCCTAAACCAAGCAGGAGAAGAGAAATAAAGTTTAGAGCAGAAATCAATGAAATAGCAACCAAAAGAACAATAGAACGGATCAACGAAACTAGAAGTTTGTTCTTTGAAAGAACTAATAAGATCAACAACCCCCTAGCTAGACTAATCAAAAAGAGAAAGGACCCAAATTAATAAAATCATGAATGAAAGAGGAGAGATCATGACAAACACCAGGAAATATAAATAATCTTAAAAACATATGATGAGCAGCTATACGCCAGCAAATTAGGCAATCTAAAAGAAATGGATGCCTTCCTGGAAATTTATAAATAACCCAAACTGAAACAGGAAGAAATAGAAAACCTGAATAGACCTATAACTAGCAAGCAAATTGGAACAGTACTCAAAAATCTCCCAAAAAGCAATAGTCCAGGGCCAGATGGTTTTCCAGGGGGCAATTCTACCAAATATTTAAGAATAACTAATACCTGTTCTTCTGAAGCTGTTTCAAAAAATAAAATGGAAGAAAAATTTCCAAACTCATTCTATGAGGCCAACATTACCTTGATCCCAAAACCAGACAAAGACCCCACAAAAAAGGAGAATTACAGATCAATATTCCCGATAAACATGTATTTGAAAATTCTCATCAAGATACTAGCTATAGTCTCTCATGGTTCATCTCCCCCCCAATTTCCCTCAACTCCCTTCTCCTCTCCATCTCCCCATGTCCTCCGTGTTATTTGTTATGCTCCGCAAATAAGTGAAACCATATGATAATTGACTATGGACTCTGAAAAATAACCTGAGGGTTTTGAAGGGGCGGGGATTGGGAGGTTGGGGGAGCCTGGTGGAGGGTATTATGGAGGGCATGCATTGCATGGAGCACTGGGTGTGGTGTAAAACTATGAATTCTGTTACGCTGAAAAGAAATAAAAAAATATTTAAAAAAAAGATACTAGCTATAGGATCCAACAGTACATTAAAAGGATTATTCATGATGACCAAGTGGAATTTATTCCTGGGCTGCAAGGGTGGTTCAATGTTTGCAAATCAATCAACGTGATACATCACATTAATAAAAGAAAGGACAAGAAACATGATCCTCTGAATAGATGCAGGAAAAAAAAACAACATTTGACAAAGTACAGTATCTTTTCTTGATTAAAGCTCTCCATAGTGTAAGGATAGAGGGAACATAACTCAGTATCATAAAAATCATCTATGAAAAGCCCACAGCAAATACCATTCTTTTTTTATTTTAGATTTTATTTATTTATTTGACAGAGAGATCACAAGTAGGCAGAGAGGCAGGCAGAGAGAGAGGGGGAAGCAGAGCTGAGCAGAGAGCCCAATGCAGGGCTCGATCCCAGGACCCTGAGATTATGACCTGAGCTGAAGGCAGAGGCTTAACACACTGAGCCACCCAGGTGACCCAGCAAATACCATTCTTAATGGGAAAAAACTGAAAGCATTTCTCCTAAGGTCAGGAACATGGCAGGGATATCCACTCTCACCACTGTTGTTCAACATAGCACTAGTCCTAGTATCAGCAATCAGACAACAAAAATAAACAAAAGGCATTCAAGTTAGCAAAGAAGTCAAACTCTCTCTCTTTGCAGATGACATGATACTCTATGTGGAAAACTCAAACACTCCACCCCCAAATTGCTTGAACTCATACAGCAATTCAGTGAAATGGCAGGATATAAAATGCTGTACAGAAATCAGTTGTATTTCTATACACTAACAATGAGACAGAAGAAAGAGAAATTAAAGAATCAATCCTATTTACAATTACATCAAAAACCATGAAATACCAAGGAATAAACACAAGCTAAGAGGTAAAGGGTGTACAATCTAAAATCTACAGAGTACTTATGAAAGAAATCAAGGAAGACACAAAGAAATGGAAAATAATTCCATACTCATGAACTGAAAGAATAAATATTCTTAAAATGTCTATGTTACCCAGAGCAATCTACACATTCAATGCTATCTCTATCAAAATACCATCAACATTTTTCACAGAGCTGGAACTAATAACCCTAAAATTTGTATGGAATCAGAAAAAGCCTGAATAGCCAGAGGAATGTTGAAGAAGAAAACCAAAGCTGGTGGCATCACAATGCCAGATTTCAAGCTCTATTACAAAGTTGTAATCATCAAGACAGTATGGTATTGGAACAAAACAGACACATTGATCAATGGAACAGAATAGAGAACCCAGAAATGGACCCTTAACTCTATGGCTAAATAATCTTTGACAAAACAGGAAACAATATCCAATGGAAAAAAGACAGTCTCTTCAACAAATGGTTTTGGGAAAACTGAAGAGCAACAGGCAGAAGAATGAAACTGGATGACTTTCTTATACCATAAACAAAAATAAATTGAAAATGGATGAAAGAACTAAAACTGAGGCGATAATCCATTAAAAAATTCTAGATGAGGGGCGCCTGGGTGCCTCAGTGGGTTAAAGCCTCTGCCTTCTGCTCAGGTCATGATCCCAGGGTCCTGGGATTGAGCCCCATGTCAGGCTCTCTGCTCAAACAGGAGCCTGCTTCCTCCTCTCTCTCTCTGTCTGCCTCTCTGCCTACTTGTAATCTCTGTCTGTCAAATAAATAAATAAAATCTTTAAAAAAAATCCTAGACAAGAACACAGGTAGCAACCTCTGACCTTGGCTGCAGCAAATTCTTGCTAGACATAGCTCCAAAGGCAGGGGAAAGAAAAGCAAACATGAACTATTGGGACTTCATCAAGATAAAAACTTCTGCACAGCAAAGGAAATGGTCAACAAAACTAAAAGACAACCTACTGAATGGGAGATGATATTTGCAAATTACATATCAGATAAAGGGCTAGTATCCAAGATCTATAAGGAACTTCTCAAATTCAACAACCAAAAAACAAATAATCCAGTCAAGAAATGGGTGGAAGACATGAACAGATGTTTCTCTAAAGAAGACATACAAATGGCCGACACATGAAAAATGCTCCAAATCCCTTGGCATCAGATAAATACAAATCAAAACCAGAATGAGATAACACCTCACACCGATCAGAATGGCTAAAATTAACAAGACAAGAAACAACAAATGTTGGCGAGGATGTGGAGAACAGGGAATCATCCTACACTGCTGGTGGAATGCAAGCTGGTGGAGCCACTCTGCAAAACAGTATGGAGGTTCCTCAAGAAGTTAAAAATAGAGCTACCCTACCACCTAGCAATTGCACTACTGGATATTTACCCTACAGATACAGAGGTAGTGAAATGAAGGGCCACATGGACCCCAAAGTTCATAGCAGCAATATCCACAAAAGCCAAACTGTGAAAAGAGCTGAGATGTCCATGGACAGATGAATAGATTAAGAATGTGTGGTATATATGTATACACACAATGGAATATTACTTAGCCATCAGAAAGGATGAATACTTAGATTTACATCAATGTGTATGTAATTGGAGGGTATTAGGCTAAGCAAAATAAGTCAAACAGAGAAAGGCAATTATCATATGGTTTTACTCATATATGGGATATAAGAAACAAGGCAGAAGACCATAGGGGAAGGGAGGGAAAACTGAGTGTGAAGTCATCAGAGAGGGAGAAAAATCATGAGATACTCTTAACTATAGGACACATATTGAGGGTTGCTGGAGGGGAGGTGGGTGGGGGTATGGGGTAACTGGGTGATGGGCATTAAGGAGAGCACTAGGTGATGTGATGCTGTGATGAGTACTAGGTGTTACATGCAACTGGTAAATTACTGAACATGACATCTGAAACTAATGATGTACTATATGTTGGCTAATTGAATTAAAGAAATGTATATTTGTTGGGAAAAAAGAAATAAAACTGTGGTTGTTTGCATATGACAGGATTACCTATGTAGAAAATCTTAAAGAATAAACAACAAAAATCTTCTGGAACTGATAAACAATTAAGGCAAGCTGACAAGATAGAATAATAACATATGAAATTTAATTGCTTTCCTTGATGCCAGCAATGAAAAACTGGAACTTGAAATTAAAAGCAAAACAACTTTTACTTTAACAACAAAGATACGAAATTTTATAAATTTCACACAGCAACAATAACAACATGTTTCTAAAGGTTAGGTGGAAAACAGAAGACCGAGATTATCCAGCACAGCAGTGGAGAGGAAGAACAGCATTGGTGGGCTGGTCCCACATGACTTTGACTTGTTATAAGGCTGTAGTAATCAAGATACAATGATATTTGCCAAAAAGAATAGACATATATATCAGTGGAATAAAATGCAAAGCTCCACAATACACTCGTGCAAATATAGTGAACTGATCTTAGATAAATAGGCAAAGAGAATTTAACTGAGAAAGGCTAGTCTTTTCAACAAATATTGTTATAACAATTGAATCTCCATACATAAAAGGAAAAAGAAAAGAAAAAAATACTGAAAAAAAAAGAAAAAGAAAGAATCTAGGCAGAGACATTATTTCTTTTATAAAAAGTAACTAAAAAAAAAAGTAACTCAAAATGGATCATATAGACCTAACTAGAAGGGTTTATGATGAGTTATTAAATATAACATCAAAACTTCTATTAAAGAAGGGAAAAAAACCCTGATAAATTGGATTGTATTAAAATTAAAAACTCCTGCTCTGTGGAAAACAATTTTTAAGAGGAGGGAAAGAAAAGCAACAGACTGGGACGAAATATTTGGAAAAAAAATTAACTAATAAAGGACTTGTCTCTAAATATACAAAGAGCTCTTGAAACTCAAATATAAGAAAATAGGAAGACCAATTAAAAAGTTGGGCAAAAGATCAGAACAGACATCTCACCAAAGAGATGGCAAATAGGAATATGTAAAGATGCTCGACATCATTATTTATGGGGGAATTGCAAATTAAAACAACAACATATCATTACACAACAAATAGAGTGACTGAAATCCAGAAAATTGGCAATACCAAACATTGTCTAGGGTACCGAATGATAGTAACTTCAATTCATTGAAGGCGGGAACCCAAAATGGTACAACGCCTTTGAAAGACAAGTCTAGCAACTCCTAAAAATGTAAACACAGTCTACTCATATGATCTAGAAATTGCACCCTAGTGTTTACCCAATTGATCTGAAAAGTTATGCCCACAGAAAAAAACTATATGTAAATGTCTATAAAGCTTTATTTGTAACCCAAAACTGGAAGGAATGAAGATGGCCTTCAGTAGGTGAATGAAAAAATAAACTGATACATTAATACCACAGAATTTTACTACATTATTCACTGATAAGAATCAGTGAAGAATCAAGCCATGAAAAGACAGGAAAACTTTTAATGTATATAGGTAAGTAAGAGAATTCAGTCTAAAAAAAAATAGAGCAATTCAGGCGGGAATCCCAAAATACATTGGATATTTGTGGAAGAGACATGCAGGTTGATGTATGGAGTAGACACAAAGTGAGATGATTTGTATTTCACATTTATATCCATCACAGGTCACAATTCAGAGGAGATACGAATAACCAGTTGGACAAGATGACTTACGTGGTAATTGTCAGCCAGCCGCTACTCAGCTACCTCTGTGCTTATACAGTGGGCCCACAGTTGGAGTGGTGGCAGAGATGAAAGCCAGGGATTCACAGCATGGGCTTCCTCTCACCTGGGTTTATCTTGCTATTACTGCAAATGGAGTTTTGATGTGTCAGAAAGAGAATGTGGTCTTACATGTAAAGAGACCATTTGGTGGCAAATTTACTTTAATATAGCAAAGAGAAGTGATTCATGCTTTCATGCTTCTCAGGACTTATACTTTCTTTTTCCTTTTTTTTTTTTTTTTTTTTTTTAAGGAAAGAGAGAGGGAGAACTTCAGTGGAGGGGCAGAGGGAAAGGAAGAGAGAGAATCCCAAACAGGCTCCCTACCCAGTGCGGAGCCTGATGTGGGGATTGATCTCACAACCCTGAGATCATGACCTGAGCCCAAACCAAGAGATGGATGCTTAATTGACCAAGCCATACAGGTGCCCCAGGACTAATACATATTCTAAATATAAATTTGCCTTTCTTTTCCACCCTACAGCCCCTTTGATGATACCACTTCCCAAAGGTTCAGAGAGAGTCCGATTTATAGACATGATATTCTAGACATTCACTCATAAAATTAAGACTAAGGGACCCACTCACTGCATAAAAGTTGTGGCACTTAGCATATAAGCATTAGATCTCATGGTCCTACCACATATTTCACCATCTACAAGCTGCCAGTCTGACAGAGCATAGAAATGGAAATTTCATGATTCAGCTAATGTGATTGCTTGGAGAAAAACCTCTGTAAAGTTGGGATGCTGTCCTTTAAGTGTGTCATGGAATTTAAAATAACTTCCATTAAGTAATAATATAATTGGTTGTAGAATACCTGGGTCCAGCAACCAAGGAACAGAAGCTGGAATGACTCTGCTAACTCATTATTTTCATTGACTCATTGGAATATATGTGCTTTCTTCCTTACAACTTTAGGCTGTGTGGGTCCAGAGATCCTGCTTCCTAAAAGAAGTATACCTTAATCCAAGAACCAAGAAAGGATTGAATTAAACTTTTTTTTCCTTACAAAAATTTTTTTAAGATTTTATTTATTTATTTGACAGACAGAGATCACAAGTAGGCAGAGAGAGGAGGAAGCAGGCTCCCTGCTGAGCCAAGAGCCCAATGAGGGGCTCGATCCCAGGACCCCAGGATCATGACCTGAGCAGAAGGCAGAGGCTTTAACCCACTGAGCCACCCAGGTGCCCCGGATTGAATTAACCTTAAAGCTACTTGCTACTAGCTCAATTTTGGCTCCTTATAATGTTGGGCAAACAGGCAAAAAATGGAATTACTTTACTAATAGATTGATCTCTGTCATCATTATGAAATAGAGTTACAGCTACATATTATGACTAAGGAGGAATCATCTTTGAAAAGGTCCCTGATGTGACCCATTGAGATTTTACTTAGTGTTCCCACGTCCAGTTTCCACAGTAAAGAGATCAAGATTACAGCAAACACATTCTGGTAAGCGCATGTTATCAGAGGCTCAAATCCCTTATCAGTGAAAGTCTGAGCCGCCTACCAAGTCAAGACATCTGATCTGGCAGAAATGCTAGAGAGACCATAGGGCATCTAGAATGGGTGGTAGAGAAGAGACATAATATTGATTATTTTGACCTTGAGACCAACTTAAGACATGACCTAGCCATTGTCTCACTAACTAAGTTTTTTACCCCCAATTATTATGAACAATCAGAATTTTGGGGAAGCTGTGACATGATGGCATATACTCCCTGTCAGTAACAAATGGATTTAAGCATGAAAGGAGTGGATGGTGGCAGGAAGTGTCAGTATCTGTCGGGTTTCACCCAGACCCCTTGGATCCTTTCCACAGACTCTGTGTTTGTTCTCCAGTTTCTGCATGCTTCACTTTTAACAGTTCACATCTACAGACTTCTTTAGAGGGATATCTTTAGGTTACTGAAGCTGCTTCATCGGATGCCCCCAAAGCAAGAAGTGCCTGGCAGTTCAGTTGCTCTCCAGGCAGTCTGTTAATGACTGACTGGCGTATGAGGATGAGAGCCCGTGCATCCAGATGGGACAACTCCGCACTGAAACTTATTCTCGGAAGCCTCCCTTGGCTTTTTTTCCTTTCCTTTCCTGCTTTTCCTATTCCTTACCAAGTACAAAGTTTTTTTTTTATAGGAGCGTTTTCTTAATAAATCACTTGCATTAGAATTCTTATGACAGGATCTACTTCTGGGGAATCTGACCTAAGATTACAAGAACTTTTCATAAAATATACTGGGACTGCTGAATACATTTGGGGGATAATAAAATTATATCTACACTTATCACCATACACAAGAATAAATTTCAAGTAGATTAAAGGGTTAACAGTAACATTAAAAATATAGGAAAATCTATTCTATGATTTTGAGATAGCAGGCTTTTCTGAACATGGCACGAAACCACTATAAAAAGTAGGGAATGTAATGATGAACTAATGTAAGGTTTTCTGATGAATGGAAGATGCTCTATATTAAAAAGATGAAAGACAGACTGAAAAAATGTTTACAGGATATTTAAACACAGAGTTATATAAATTATATACAAAAGAACTTGAAGATAAAAAAGCCAAACCAAATAACTCAAAGAGAAAAATGAGAAAAAAGACTATGTGAAAGAAATTCACAGATGGAATGTACTTAACCACACTAGTAAAAAAAAAAAAAGGAAGTTAAAATTAAATATAATCTGTGGAATAAATTGGAATATGGTATTGGAAAAAATTTATGATTGAAAAAATTTGTGAATGTATCTTATATCCACCTTTGGATAGAGAGAATTTTTTCAGTATCTACTGATATTTTATTTTATTATACTTTTTTCTACTGGTATTTTAAATGTGTAAACCTATGCTTCAGGAAGACCTTTTGTAAGAATTTATCCTGCAATAGTACTTGCAGAAGTGAAAAGATAGATAAATACACACACATACTCTGTAAAATCAACTGGAAATTAGTTAAATGGAGTGTTGAACAACTAATGAGATAATTTGAAGTTTCCTTAATTGAGAAAACACTGAAAAATTGTAGCCATCAAAAGAATGATGTGATTTACATGTGTTGGCATTGAAAGGACTTTGAGGTGTGGGAAAAAATAAGCACATTTCAGAGAAATGTGTGGTATTTGGCTACATTTGTGTACTTCCACCATCAACAACAAATATCTTTGTACACACGTGTGTGTGTGTGTGCTTACACATATATGACTAGTTTACTAACTTCTAAGTTGGTGGATGTCTCCTATCCTTGGTCACGGATGTGTGTTCCATAACTCATCTACAATCACTACACATGTTTGTGATAGTGTCCATTCCCTTGTAATTGTAGGAGGTGAGAGTATAGGTTTTGTAGTCAGCTCTATTAGAATGACAGCTTTACCATCTGAGAGCATTGACCTTGGGCAAGTTCTTCAACTCCCTAAGCTTCAATGACCTCATTTGCTAAAAGTGGATAAGAACAATATCTCTACTTCTTTAGAGAGGTGAAATAAATAAAAAATATGATAAGAGCTGCCTGCAAATTGCCCACCAAAGTTAGCTGTTATTTATCATCCCTACAGAGATACATTCCTCCAGATTCAGTGGCTAAAGGAGAGGAATTTTGAATGAACTCTTATGGTTCCCAAATGTTTCTGAGGGAATATGAAAATAGAAGGCATCTTCTTCTAAAATATCTTCTCTAGGTAACACACAAACTTCAGAATCGTTTAATTAAAAAGTCCTAAAAAATGTCAAAACACAACTGGCCCTTCATTACTGTCTTTTTGGTCTCCCATATTCTTTAGCAAAATCTCTTTCATTTTATTATAGAAGCACAGGTTTTTTGAGGGGGAAGTGTTTTGTTTTTCTCTTTCTTAAAAAATCAAAAATTTGCAACTGAATACTATATGAAAAGAAATAAGTATATGTTGAAACAAAGGAGTATAGAATAATAAACCAGAAGCACAGAGTAAAACATCACCAGCAGAAAAACCAAACTGAATATCCAGGGAAGTTAATGGTTTTGAATCATATAAGTTATGTAAAACCTCCACATGATAATAGTTCAGGATTTAAGGTTAATTACTGAAATTGCATTGCCACTGACTCCCTTCACAAAGTTATGGCATATATTATTTTCAGCAACCATGTAATCTAGTTAAATACTTCAGAAAGCAAAATAAAGATAAAGAAGAATGGCACTGATTTGAGAAAGACCTGTGTGCCCTTGGCCCTGAGCTTGCTCCTACTCACTTTCTTCTTCTCCCAACAAGGGTGATAATGCTTCCATTTAGAGGATTTTTATGAAGGGTAGAGATAAATTAAATAGTAACCACCAAAGTGCCTGGGAACACAGTAAGCACCCAACAAAGGGTAGCTGATGATCTGGAAATTGAATAACTATTTTGACTCATAGTTTTTCCTCCAGAGACAAAAATTGTTGGAACAATCCCAGAATGCACGTTTATGTAAACTCTTGAGGTCACCTAAGAAATACGATATTATTTTTAGAGTCTTAAGCCAGACTCTTCAGCAATCTTTTTTAAAGTATCTCAAGGGCTCAGAAATTTTTGACTTTAAGAGAATCTCAGTGAGCCTTGGAATCTACCTCCATTTCACTTTGATCAGGAATCTAGTCTTACTCATTTCCCCCAGGCCCACCCTTCTCCTACTTTATGTCTTCTCATCTCTTGGATAAATATCATCAGGGTTTTGCCTTCTGTGGTATATTATTTCACCAATTGCCATTAGAGAAATCATTGCCTAAAATTTCCTTTATTCAAGTGTTTCTGTGTTTCTCCAGAGGGTATCCCACATGTGTTTGCAAACAAATTTTATCAGGTGCCTTGTTATAGCTGCTGGCATTCTTTCCCCTCTTTCTTGAAGCTCTAATTGGCTTGGTACTCACGTATCTCTCCGACCTCACAATGTCCCTTCCCCTTGTGGCAATTCCTAAAGGACACTGGATGTCTGCCAGCCAACACTGTTGCCACTTGCAATTCCATGTCTTGACCATCCTATATTTATGCAATACTTTCTTAAAACCAAACACAAGCATTTATTTCTCCTAACCCCTACCTCTTTAAATTTGATCATTTTTTCTAACTTCTAAAGAAATTTCTGGATCATTATTTCATCATCCAGTGTCTTCAGTATCTTTCCATATTTGTAATACCTGAAAGAATGTATAAAGTACTTGTCATATGTCCATTCACGTCAATGGCCCACATGGCTGGCGTATGATTTCTCCTCTGGTCCTTTGGTGTCTTAACATTTTTCTAGACAGATTAAGCTCCTGTATTCCTGTTATACTTCAAACATAGGTTAGGTCCTAAATCTTCGATGATGAAGAATGTGTGGAAGTTATGTTAGGCAATAGACAGGTTGGTATCCTTGCTTGAAGGTGCTTGATAAATATTAGTTAAACAAGCAGAAAATGCAGTTGGTTGGACCAGATGTCTTTTAAGAGGATAAGAATTGACCAAATAAAACAAGCTCTAATGTGACATTGTTTTCAGTTAGGGTCATCATTAACTATGAAATGCTCTAAATAATTAATAAGTAAATGCCAATTTAAAATTTGGACACAAAAAAAATGCTATAATTTAAATAAATTTGTTTTGTTGCACTTTGTGTGCTTTTCCTTTAATTGGTCACCTACGAAATTTGATATTGTTTTCAGAGGTTTAGGTCAGACTCTTCAGCAATCTTTTTTCTAAGTATCTCAGAAGTAAGACTTTATCTTTTCATATTTGTAACATCTGAAGGAATGTATAAGAAAAAAAAGCAAGTACAATAATTCCCTATTGTAAACAATTATGAGGAATATAATTAACAAAGAGGAAAAGAGAAATCTTATCAAACAGGAAGAAAAAATTAAACTGCAGGAGGATTAAAACAGAATCCTGAAGCTGGAAATATGTCTGAACCAAGGCCTCTGTAGAAGTTTTTCTGAAGATAGTAATTAAACAATACAACAAATTGATAATATAGGTCTTTTTGTGCAAAAGTTTAAACTCTGTTTCAGTTCTCCCTCCACTGCCTTTTCCTATGAAAGCCACAACCTTTTAGGTTTTAGGTACACATTATGCCATGTATAAAATCATTTTTCAAGCTGGTGTATTGAAATCTCTTGAAAATCTAAGACCTCTTAGATCTGCTAAAATACCTTTACTAATATTTACACTCTTTGCTTAAATTTTAAAAAGCTATTTTTTTAATTCCAAGCATTCTGTTGCATTTCCCAGTATTTAGTGTTATTATTTGCAGTCAAAACTTTGTTATCAACTGGAAATTAACATTTTGGAAGACAGTAAAAAGATTCAGAACAGTGCTAATTCATTTGAGAGGGAATTCTAGGGTTAATGTTGGATTGTGGTGAAGGATTTCTCATACTTGCACTCATATACAACACAGTTTCTTTTCCTACCATTAACATGCTGATTTTTCTCTTTTTACTCTTACTCCGTGGCTTGTGCCACACTTATGATTTCACTTCTGATATTATGCTGGGGGAAGTGCTAACAGTCAGATGAAAATTGCATTAGCCTATGGCTAAGATGCTAGTTTTATATTGTGTTGAGCAAGCACTCTGAGTGCAGGGAGGAACTTGTAACACAAGAGAGAACAAAATGTGAGACCCAGCAGGAGATAATGTGCCTCTCACATGCCTGAGAAGCACAAAGTGGGAAGTACAGAGACCATGAGGATTAAGTTGCATAACTCAACCTTCTTCCAGAATGAAGATTTCTCTGGAAACTTGGAATTGGAAATAGTTGCATTTCCTAAACCACAAGTGTTACTTCATGAAGAAAATCGCTGAGGAAATATGAAGCCAAAGAGCATCTACAAATCTATTTTTACCCGATTAATGGCAACTCGATAAGGGAAGCTTTGATTTTGTTACTCAGGCAAAAAGGGGAGCTCAGAAAGGTCCACATCATCCCAGTCAGCAGCATCTTGAAAAGAAGAGACATTGTCCAAGGCATTTGTAATTTTCATTGCTCATCTTTCTGTGTCTGTATTTAGAAGTTCATGCACAGTTCCATACCTTGGCTACATTTTTTTTAAAGATTTTATTTATTTATTTGACAGAGAAAGAGAGATCACAAGTAGGCAGAGAGAGAGGAGGAAGCAGGCCCTCTGCTGAGCAGAGAGCCTGATGCGGGGCTCGATCTCAGGACCCTGAGATCATGACCTGAGCCGAAGGCAGCGGCTTAATCCACTGAGCCACCCAGGTGCCCCCTTGGCTACATTTTTAATTGTACTTAACAGGGTCTGTAAACCATGAAATTTCTAAAATATTTCACTATAATCTTTTTTAATCAGTTCCTTCACCCTTTTATTTCTGAACAATATAATTATGTCTTTTTCAGTAAACCACAGCCTTATGAGGTATCTGCCGATCTAAAAAATTCCTGAATATTGTCTTCCCAAACAAGTATTTTTCTGATGACTTAAGCAGAAGTGGTCATAAATCATATATAATTGGACAAGTACACTAGCCCATAGTCAGCATTGGAAAAGAATAATATAAAATATGAAGCAATTTGCTGTCTTTTTTCCTTAGTGAAAATATAATGCAAAGGTTCACTACTCATTAGGAAGTTGTTTAGATATATTTTGATGTTCTTTAGATATATTAGTCTTTTTTTATTTCAAGAGAAGAAAAGGAATCAAATGTCATTTGATGTTGTAATAACATAATAGTAAAAGGAAAACAGAAAAATAATAGTGAGTTTAGAGACTTATCCTATATTCGAGAATCTAGTACTCATTCATCATCACTATTGATGGTAAAATCCAATCTTTACTGCAACAGTGGAAACATGATTGTATCACTCCTCTCTCTCATTTTCATGAAGGGGAACTCTGGCTATGGAGGCCGTTGGCCAGACCCCACAAAAAATAGAGAGGTTGCTCCAGTCATATTTCCTGGACTCTCTACTTACCCTGTTATTTTGATGTAATTCTACTTTTTCCATCCTTCATGTTTTCATGTGTCCAAACTTGATTCAGAAAAGGCCTTAAATGGGGACGCCTGGGTGGCTCAGTTGGTTAGGCAGCTGCCTTAGGCTCAGGTCATGATCCCAGCATCCTGGGATCGAGTCCCACATCGGGCTCCTTGCTCGGCAGGGAGCCTGCTTCTCCCTCTGCCTCTGCCTGCCACTCTGTCTGCCTGTGCTCGCTCTCTCTCTCTCTCTGACAAGTAAATAAATAAAATCTTTAAAAAAAAAAAAAAAAGAAAAGGCCTTAAATCCAATATTGAACAAAGTGTGAATGACCAATGAGAGTGAAGTAAAACAAATCTTGGTGCAGAAATGTTTTGCTTTGTTTTCAAATGTTTCCTGGAAAAGAAAGATAAAGAAAGGAGCTTAGATGGTTTAAGTAAAAACAGTTTCTTGAGAAAATAGAAAACAACAAGTGTTGGATTGGACCTGGAGAAATTGTGTACTGTGCACATTGTTTGTTGATGTAAAATGTAAAATTGTGTAGCTGCTTTGGAAAACAGTATGATGGTTCCTCGCAAAATTAAACAGAATTAACATTTGATCTAGTAATTCCACTTCTGTATTTATATACAAAAGTTTTGGAAGCAGGAACAAATAAAAAATAATACATAAAAGAAAAGCAGTTCTGTTAGTCAATCTATAATGGAGGCCAACAATTAGAAAATGAACAATTTGGAAAATGTACTAGAGGTATAATCTTTATGTTAAATTCCAAAAAAATACAAGATATTGGAAAAATGAAAAGCGTAGAAGAATGGCTTTGTAGGTGAGGAACAGTCTTACATAATTTTTCTTTCACCTTTTCATGAATGATGCAACAGAGCTTCTCAAAAGGCAGTCCCCCAATCAGCAGCAACATCAGCACACCTTGAAAACCTGACAGAAATTCAAATTTCCACATTTTTGGCTACATCCACTGAGAGGCCAAGCAGTCTAACTTTTCAGAAGCTCTTCAGGTTATTCTGATATACACTGAAGTTTTAGAACCACACATATAGATGCGATGCTTAGGTAAATACATTTCAGCTTCAAATCCGGGGAGCCCTTGCTAACTGTGACTGTAGAGAAATTATATAATTCAAAGGGTGTTAGTATTCTCCAACATAAAATGAAAATAGTAATAAAGACTATCGTCAAATTTATATGAGTTACTGAATTGGTGATAGATTATAAAATGGGTTTTTCCTGTTGTCTCAATAAAGGGCTACAAGGGTTGCTAATATGTCTAAGCAGGAATTTCTAAAGTGCAGTGGAAATGATCCAACAATAATCAATTGACTACTCCAAGGGAGAAGATTTGAAATCGTAAATGCAATGTTTAGCACAATTTGTAGAATAGAGAAATTGCAGTGTTCTAAGGTTTTTCTCTTCCCATCCTTCTAAGTGAGAAGTGGCTGCTTCCCTCCCCATAAGCCAAGAAAGAGGGTGCCAAGAAAACCCCTCTGCTAGAGACTGAAAGTCTTTAAAAGAAGCTAAGCTTTTTAATCACATGTGTGCTAAGCTCCCATTTGAGCACAGCCATGTGGGCAGAACAAGGCAAAAGAATTCTTGTGAAGACCTGCTATTATTTGTCTCTAGGATTTGAGACCATAGGTATATATAGATTCTGAGGTGTTATTTTCCATGTGGGACATTTTGAAGTCTGCATTCTGGTTGGGACAGCTCCAAATTGTAAGACAAGGAAGAGGAGTTAGCATCTGCACTTCCAGCTGCACTTCCTCTGTTTTGCCAAAGACACCTACATTTTCTATAGGTCAGTTAGATTCCATATATTAGAAGGTAGGCATCTTGAAATGACCCTACTTAACCCTGCCTGCTCTAAGAGTAAGAGACTCTGAGGGTTGGTTGCAGGACATCAGCCAGAGAAGACACTGTCAGAAAATAGCACAGCACAGAGACCTCTGCCCACAGAGATTCCAAAGAACCCACAGACACATTCCCTAAGAGAACCAGCTTGTGGACAACTGCTGTAGAACACAGTGGTCAGCCACTGTCTGCTGAGTCAGAACTACAAAGAGCACCAGCTAAGGGGTGAAATCTTTATTCTTCCCTCACCTTTCTTTGTCTAGTCTCCATTTCTCTGCCCTGACTCTGAAAGGGTCAGAAGATGGAGGAGGGAGGGGAAAAAAAGGACTAAGGTGAAAGTACATATGTATGTCTTTAATTACAGTTGGTTCCTGATCATTTGGTAGAGAAGATAGTGGAATTTTGTAGGAGATTAGGGTCAAGTTTTTGACTGAATTGGACTATTACAATTTCTGAAAATGACTCTGTTCTAGTAGGTAAGAAACAACTGAAGAGTGATGGGATCTATCCAAAAGTGATGGTGAGAAAGACAGAGTGAATAAAGCATGTTAAGGAGTAATTGGGAAAATATAGGAAAACTGTTTCCAGTTTGTACTTCATCAGCTCTAGTGCATTCAAGAAGCTTGTTCCACAAATAAAGTATCTAAGAAAGTGTCTGCAATATATAAAAGTAGTCAGTACACCTTATCTTTTCCTTCCCCCACGCCCCATCTTGGTAAGAAGGTTGCATGAGATAGGGGTCAAATATGATATTTTGTTATTTTTCAGTTAGTGGGTCAAAGTCACTTGTAAGAACTTTTAACATGAACAAGTTCTGAAGAATTATACTTGAACAACCAATACTTTTCAGAAAGATTTTTGAGTCATAGAAAAGTATTACAGCAAATCATTTTCTCCTCATCCTGGAGAGAGAGAACTAAGATGAAATTCAGCAAGGGCTGAAAACACCTGAAAATTACTGGGAAGTAATCTTTTATCTTGTTATTTGATTATCCTTTCATCTGTTCATAGTTGAAATTATTTTTAAATTAATAATTTAATTATATTAACTTACTTTAAAAAATTTTTTTAAAAAATTTCATTTCTTTTCAGCGTAACAGAATTCATAGTTTTACAACACACCCAGTGCTCCATGCAATGAGTGCCCTCCATAATACCCACCACCTGGCTCCCCCAACCTCCCACCCCCCACCCCTTCAAAACCCTCAGGTTGTTTTTCAGAGTCCATAGTCTCTCATGGTTCATCTCTCCCCCCAATTTCCCTCAACTCCCTTCTCCTTTCCATCTCCCCATGTCCTCCGTGTTATTTGTTATGCTCCGCAAATAAGTGAAACCATATGATAATTAACTCTCTCTGCTTGATTTATTTCACTCAGCATAATCTCTTCCAGTCTCGTCCATGTTGCTACAAAAGTTGGGTATTCATCCTTTCTGATGGAGGCATAATACTCCATAGTGTATATAGCCATCAGGGAGATTCAAATTAAAACCACATTGAGATACTACCTCACACCAGTTAGAATGGCCAAAATTAGCAAGACAGGAAACAACGTGTGTTGGAGAGGATGTGGAGAAAGGGGAACCCTCTTACACTGTTGGTGGGAATGCAAGTTGGTGCAGCCACTCTGGAGAACAGTGTGGAGATTCCTCAAGAAGTTAAAAATAGAGCTTCCCTATGACCCTGCAATTGCGCTACTGGGTAT
>PISX010025970.1:8256-25382 GCA_004024625.1 Mellivora capensis | reverse complement strand
GTTTCACTTATTTGTGGAGCATAACAAATAACACGGAGGACATGGGGAGATGGAGAGGAGAAGGGAGTTGAGGGAAATTGGGGGGGAGATGAACCATGAGAGACTATGGACTCTGAAAAATAACCTGAGGGTTTTGAAGGGGCAGGGGGTGGGAGGTTGGGGGAGCCTGGTGGTGGGTATTGTGGAGGGCACGCATTGCGTGGAGCACTGGGTGTGGTGTAAAACTATGAATTCTGTTACGCTGAAAAGAAAGAAAAAAAATAAAAAAAAAATCATTCTATTTCCCTTCAATCCCACTGTTCTCTCTAGAACTGAGTATAGCTCCTCAGGAACCCACAAATGTTGAACAACTTTATCCATCATCCACACATCTAAAGACAAACAGTGAAGCAAGTACAAGATAACTGCAATGAAAGGGGAAGTTATAATCTGGGGTAGAGGAGGTTATCAAATGACCACTGACAGCCAGAAATAAGATGAATCAGTCTTCTTACGCTGCCAAAGCAAAATACTGCAGACTGGTTAGCTTAATAAAAATTCAGTTCTAAACAAGATGGGATTGGGAGGGAGACAAACCATAAGAGATTCTTAATCTCACCAAACAAAGGGTTGCTGGGGGGAGGGGATAGGGAGAGGGTGGCTGGGTTATGGACATTGGGGAGGGTGTGTGCTATGGTGAGTGCTGTGAAGTGTGTAAACCTGGTGATTCACAGACCTGTACCCCTGGGACTAATAATACATTATATGTTAGTAAAAAAAAATTAAAAAAAATTCAGTTCTAGGGGGCGCCTGGGTGGCTCAGTGGGTTAAATATCTGCCTTCAGCTCAGGTCATGATCCCAGGGTCCTCTCCCTCTGCCATTGCCCCTGCTTGTCAAATAAATAAAATCTGTCACACTGTGTCAAGTAAATAAAATCTTAAATTCTCATTTCTGCAGGCTGGAAGTCTGATCATGGTATCAGCATGGTTGATCTACAGTAAGGGCTCTCCTGGACTTAGTCCACCACTTCTTTGCTATGTCCTCATATGGCCTTTCCTTGATTGTGCATACATGAAGAGAAAGTGAGAGCTCTCTAGTGTTTAGTTCTATGAGACCAGGGCCCTACCCTTATAACCTTACCTAACCATAATCAATTCTTAGAGGACCCAAGTCCAAGTAGCCATACCGAGGCTTTAGGATATTTGGGGTGGGGTAGGGGAAGGTGGGGAAACACACATTCAATCCACAAGTTACTCCATGGATGCCCACAAGACTTTTTGCCCATTTATCTGATCAAAGAACTCATTCTATTACCTGGAAAGTCATTTGTCAATTATTTGAAAGATTGCATACACTGGGGGATCTATCCTTGAACTTTGTCTTTTTTTTAAAATAAAATTTAATTATTTTTTCACTGTTCCAGGATTGTTTATGAACTTTGTCTTTCAATGCCATCCCTAACAATGACCCTGAAAGGAGTCCCCTCCTGGGGGTATATGGCCTCAGTACAATTCCTAATTAGTGATAGATGGAGAGAAACTTCAGGATTTCCTCAGATGCTGAGTAATCAGTGCTCCCATTTCTCCACACTCTGGTTTTGCATTTTAGTAACAATTTAACTCCTTTAAAGCCCAAATTGAAGTTGGAAGTCTATCAATTTATAAGGACCACTTTGGTTAACAATTACAGAAGTTATGTTGAATGATGATCTCTGTACAAATCAGTGTTCTGAAGGAATGCACTGACTCCATATGCTTGTTATTAAGAGACAGAGACCATGGTTGTGATGCTGGTTTTCAAGGTCAATAGTAGAGTGGAGTAGTGAGGCAGGAAGAGTGGTTTTGTTTCTATAGGTCGTATGTTCAGTTTGGTGGGGTTTATGGCTGGCAGAAGTTACTTGGGATATAGCAGCTAAAAATCAACTACAATTAAAGCCAGCAGAGAACACTTTGATCCCTACTCACATTCTCCAACATTTTACATTGCTCTTTTTTTTTTTTTGAATATAGATTTCTCCCTTTTTGTGCTTTCACCTAGTAAGTCTTCCTTACCCTAACTTTATTCATGGGAGGAAGAATCTGGCCTACTCCTCAAATTTTGGATTTGCCACCTTCGTTAGTCATATAAGCCAATTCCTTAAGATTACTCCTACACACACACCCACCCACCCACCCATCTGGTTCTGTTTTTCTAGAAATCCCTAAACTCAGCTTTTGGAAACTAGAAGAACAGACTTGTAAAAGTGAGTTTTCTAAATTGATTCTAGTGTCTATAATTGGTTCTCTGATCTGATTATATTTTAAAACACCACTATTTCCAGCAGTAAAGAATGAACAGTTCATGGCATGATAGGGCAATAGAGATACATGAAATATTACTACAGATATTTGTAATAGAATACTTCTAGGAGGCAAGGTTATAAGTTACCCTGTAGGACAGCATCAAACATTTGTCAAGTTAACAAGTAGAATGGAATTGGCTAGTTATACCTAATGTCGCTGGACAAAGTGGGGGGGGGGAGATGAGTTCTGATGTTTGAATTCCCAGTTCAAGAACTATATAAATGACCTGAAATTGTCTCTGTGTGTCCTGTGGCCACAGGCCTGAGCCTGCTGGGGGAAAACAAATAGAAATGACCACAGATTATCCTGGGACTGGCTCAACAGTGCAAGTTAAACTCAGTCTTGCAGGGTCTCTAAGAAAGTAAGGGTCTTGACTGGGAAGAAATGGGATGCTGAAAGTTGGAATGGGGATATAGGAGAAGAACCTGATAAGGCTGGGACATTGAGCCCTTTCATTCTGATGATCTTTGCCAGTGAAAGTGGCCTGTCTGAAGGGGATTAATCCTAAATTAGCCGAGGAACCTGTAGTGACTTCCCCTATGGCAGTTGTCATACAGGATAATGCAGGCTCTCCTTGGTATCCCTTCCACTCTACTTTTAGGCCCATTACTATGCTCAAGTTCCAGAAAGAGCTCTAAAGATGGGGTATAAAGTGTCACCTAGGAGAAAAAGCACTATACTCCAAAAGAACTCGACTTTTCTCAGGCAAATCCAGAGAATATGTGTGGGAATGGATACTACGAGTGCTGGGTAATAGTGGAAGGAAGGTAAAATGGGATCTGGTTAAGTTTATTGAGTGGAGTCCAATAAGCAGAGATTCCAGATTTAATGTTGCAACTCAAGGAGTTAGGAAAGGTCTAACAGTATGGTTTGTTGGCTAAAACATGGACCAAAACATGGCCCACAATAAATTAATTGAAATGCCAAATCTGCCTTGGAAAACTGTATAGAAAGGAACTCAGAGACTGGAAATGGAAAGTTAAGGTAGATTTGTCATTTAAGGTATGTTTGCCCACCCTTACAGGGTCCAGAGAATATACCTTTCACCACAACTGTGACAAATGAGTTTGTCAGGGGAACCCCAGTGTCTTTGAAGAGCTCTGTGATTGCTCTTTTCTGTAGGTCAGACCTTGGAGTCTACATGCAATGGGAGTAATCCTGCCATCCCAGTATCCAAGTGGTAGCACTTAGTTGCCAGAGATATGGTAGGCATGTTTATGGTGATGGACAACAGAGTGAAAGTACCAGTCAGGATTTTCTGAATAGTATAGACCTATGGCTTTGACTAGTTGATCATGGTATTCCCAGAAATGAAATAGATAGGAAGTCTACTAAAATCCTTACTTGATCTATAGAAGAAAATTCTAGGTAAAGTCTAACTTGACTCTCAAAAACAGTCATGGCCCCTCAGTCAGTTCCCAGACCTGAACCCGTTTACAGACCCACAGCCTCCTGAATGAGTGAGAGGCTGAAGCCTCTTTAAGAAGTAATACCTGGTATACTACTCTAAGTTTATACTGTTAGTCTTTCTCCTAGTCTTCCCCAAGATACCTATTGTTTGTATCCAGGGTAACTGTTCATGGGAGGAAAAATAATCAGACCTTTTGGGTGAACTACTAGACACTGGCTCTGAATGGACACTAATTCTAGTATACCCCAAATGTCACTGTAGTCCAATCAAAGTAGGGCCTATAGAAGTAAGGTGATTGAGTTTGAGCTCAAATCCACCATACTCTAGGCTAAGTGGGTACCCAAATCCATCCTGTGGTTATTTCCCAATTTCAGAATGCATAATGGAAATGGACACACTCAGCAACTGGCGGGAGCCCCCTACTGCGTCTGTGTAGGTTTCATTGTAACAAATGTACTGTTCTGGTTGGGTATATCAGTAATAAAAGTGACTATGCATGTGTCAGGGACAGGGGGTATATGGGAAGTCTGTACCTTCTGTTCAAATTCACTGTAAACCTAAAACTTTTCTATGAAATACAGTCTACTATATTCAGGGTCCTTCTACCTCAGTGAAACATTTATGGGTCCAGTGTTATGAGGTTTGTTGAGATACCCCTTCTAAAGTGAAGGATCAGCTGTTGCATTTGGTCCCTCCAATAATCAGAAGGGGTACAGTGCCTAGTGAGCTTCTTTGTGTTTTCAGACAAGATATTCCTCATCTGGGTATGTTACTTGGGCCCACTTACTGAGTGACCCAAAAATCTTATTTTCAGTGGGGTATAGAAATAGGACATGTAATAGAGCCAGGCTACTGTGTGAGCTGCTCTGCCACTTGGGCCATATGATCCAGCAAATCCACTGGTGCTTGAAATATCAGTGGCAGGTAGGGATGCTGACTGGAGCCTTTAGAAGGCCCCTATAGGTGAACTGTAGTGCAGGACCTTAGGATTTTAGAGCGAAACCTGCCATCTTCCGTGGATAACTCTCCATTTAATAAACAGTTCTTAGTCTGCTATTGGGCCTTAGTAGAGGCTGAATGCTTACACATGGGCCATCATGTTACCATGTGGCTGGAGATGCTCATCATAAACTGGGTCTTACCTGACTCACCAAGTCATGAAGTGAGTGTGAACAGCAGTATTCCATCACATACAAGTGGTCTAAATATGATCAGGCCTAAGAATGCCCTGAAGGTACAAGGTACATGAAGTGGTCCAAATACCCATGGTTCCCTGCCCTACTATACCTTCTCTTTCTATGCCTGTACCTAGAGCCTCATGAAGATGAAGACAAGACTTAAGACTCACTTAAAGATGGCTCTGTAAAATATTCAGGTGCCACCTCAAAGTAGGGAGTATAGTGCTTGAAGCAGTCTTTCAGGGACATTGCTGAAGGACAGAGGTAAAGGGAAACCTCTGCAGTGCTCAGAACTTTGAGCATTTGGATTTCTTTTTCTTGGAAGGAGAAGGGGCCAGAGGCACAATTACATATTGGTTCATGGGCTGTGGGCAATGGTTTGGCTGGATGGTCAGGGACTCGAAGAAACAGGATCAGAATAATTTGTAACAAGGAAATCTGAGGACGATAGACCTTTCTGAATGGGGGGAAAAAGCCAACAACAACCACCACCACCACCCACAAAAAACCAAACCAAGATATTTGTGTCCATGTGAATGCTCACCCAAGGGTGACCTCAGCAGCAGAGGATTTAATAATCAAGGGGATAGGACAACTGCTCTATGGATATCAGTGAGCGTCTTTTCCCAGCCATCCTTGCAATTACCTAATGCGTTTATGAACAAAGTGGCCTTGGTGGAAGGAATGCACGGCCTCAGCAATATGGACTTCTACTCACCAACACCAACCTGACTGTGGTCACTGCTGAATTCCTCATCTGCTGTAGCAAAGACTAACACTGAGTCCCCAATGTAGCACCATTCCCTGAAGTGATCAGCCAGCTACCTGGTGACATTGATTACACAGGACTGCTTCTATCATGGAAGTAGAAGCATTTTTGTATATTTAGAGAAATGTTGTGTTTAATGATAAAGCTTAGCACACTCCATCACCAGACATGGCCTGAAGTTGAAGCAGCAGGGTCAGGTAGGTGACCCTCATGGAACCTCACATGGTGAAGAGGATGAGGAAGGTGACTATCAAACAGAAGAGCCCCATGGCCTCAGACAGGGCAAAGCCCAGAATGGCATAGGAGAAGAGCTGCTGCTTGAAAGACAGGTTGTTGGCATAGCCAATGATCAAGCTGCCAAACACTGTTCTAATGCCAGTTCCTGAACCAGCCACATCAACTATGGCAGCCCCAGCGTCAGTAAACTTTGCTGCTGTGTCAGTGTCCCGGGAGACAACACTGGTCTGGAACTTCAGTCTGGCCACATGGACCAGGGAGCTGCTGTAGGATGGCTGTTTAGCTGGGACCTCTGGCCTACTCAAGAGGGAGGCAAACACAGGCCTGATTAGATCCCTAGTATAACAGCGGATCAGAGCCAGAGAAATGAGTAGTGCCCGAGGTCACATTTTCTCAGTCTCCTGGTGTTAGCTCTAGGCCTCAGTGCTCAGCTCCACCTCATAAAAGCCATCTGTGAAAAGCCCACAGCAAATATTCTCAATGGGGAAAAACAGAGCTTCTCTCTCAGAAACAACAGGGATGCCCAGTCTTATCACTGTTGTTCAACATAGTACTAGAAGTCCTAGCATCAGCAGTCAGACAACAAAAAGAAATATAAGGCATTCAAACTGGCAAAGAAGTCAAACTCTTAGCAAGTGACACACTATGTCTCCACCCCAAATTGCTAGAACTCATTAGGCAATTCAGCAATGTGGCAGGATACAAAAAGCAATGCACTGAAATCAGTTGCTTTTCTATACACTAACAATGTAACTGTAGAAAGAAGCTAGGGAATTGATTTCATTTACAACAGCACCAAAAACTGTAACATGCCCAGGAGTAAACCCAACAAAAGAGGTAAAGGATCTATATTCTAGAAACTAGAGAACACTTATGAAAGAAACTGAGGAAGACACAAAAAGATGGAAAAACATTCCACGCTCATGGATTGGAAGAATAAACATTAAGATGTCTATACTGCCCAGAGCAACCAACACTTTCAATGCCATCCCTATTAAAATACCATTAACATTTTCCAAAGAGCTGGAACAAACAATCCTAAAATTTATATGTAACCAGAAAAGACCCTGAGTCACTAAGGGAATACTTAAAAAGAAAAACAAAGCTGGGGCATCACACGGTCTGATTTTAAGCTATATTACAAAGCTGTGATCACAAGACAGCATGGTATTGTCACAAAAACAGACACATAAATCAATAGAACAGAGTAGAGTTTCCAAAAATGGACTCTCAACTCTATGGTCAATTAGTCTTTGACAAATCATGAAAAGATATCCAATGGGAAAAAAAGACACTCTAGTAAATGGTGCTGGTAAAACTGGACAGCTACATACAGAATGAAACTGGACCATTTCCTTACATCATACACAAAGAAACTCAAAATGGATGAAAGACTTCAATGTCACACACGAATCTATCAAAATCCTAGAGGAGAAGATAGGCAGTAACTTCTTGGACATTGGCCACAGCAACTTCTTTTAAGATATATCTCTAAAGGCAAGGGAAACAAAGACAAAAATGAACTTTTGGAACTTCAAGATAAAAAGCTTCTGCACAGCAAAGGAAACAGTCAACAAAACTAAGACACAACCCATGGAATGGGAGAAGATATTTGCAAATGAGAGTACAGATAAAGGGTTGGTATCCAAGATCTATAAAGAACTTCTCCAACTCAACAACCCAAAAAACAAATAATCCAGTCAAAAAATGGGCAGAAGACATGAACAGACTCTTCTCCAAAGACATATAGTTGGCTAACATACACATGAAAAATGCTCAACATCACTTGGCATCAAGGAAATTCAAATCAAAACCACACTGAGAGGGATGCCTGGGTGGCTCAGTGGGTTAAGCCTCTGCCTTCGGCTTGGGTCATGATCCCAGGGTGCTGGGATCGAGCCCCACATCGGGCTCTCTGCTCAGTGGGGAGCCTGATTCCCCTCTTCTCTCTCTGCCTGCCTCTCTGCCTACTTGTGATCTCTGTCAAAAAAATAAAATCTTAAAAAAAACACACACTGAGATACCACCAGTTAGAATGGCAAAAATTAACAAGACAGGAAACAACAAATGTTGGAGAGGATGTGGAGAAAGGGGAACACTCTTACACTGTTAATGGGAATGCAAGGTATACAGCCACTTTGGAAAACCGTATGGAGGTTCCTCAAGATGTTGAAAATAGAGCTATCATATGACCCAGCAGTTGCACTACTTGGTATTTACCCCAAAGATAGATGTAATGAAAAGAAGGGGCACCTGTACCCCAATATCACAGCAACAATGTCCACAATAGCCAAACAGTGGAAGGAGCAGATAGGTCCTTCAACAGATAAATGGATAAAGAAGATATGGATTATATATACAACAGAATATTACTCAGCCATCAGAAAGGTTGAAGACCTACCCCTTACATCAAGGTGGATGGAACTGGAGGCTATTATGCTAAGTGAAATCAGAGAAAGTTATCATATGATTTCACTCACTGTAGAATATAAGAAATGCACAGGATCATAAGGGAAGGGAGGGAAAACTTAATGGGAATTAATCAGAGGGAGACAAACCATGAGAGACTCTCTACTATGGGAAACTGAAGGTTGCTGAAGGGGAGGTGGGTAGGGGGATGGTGTGACTGGGTGATGGGTATTAAGGAGGGCATGTGATGTGAGCATTGACGGTTATATGCAATTGATGAATTATTGAACACTACATCTGAAACTAGTGATGTACTATATGTTGGCTAATTGAATTTAAATAATTAAAAGAAATCAATGAAGTTGAAATCAGGAAGTCAATGGAGAACATCAACAAAACCAAGAGCTGGTTCTTTTAAAGAATCAGTATAAGCGATAAACCTATAGCCAGGTCAAGGAAGAAAAAAAAATTAATAACAGAAATAGAAGAGGGACCACAACCATTGATCCCATGTAGGATTAATAGTATTTTGAACCACTTTATGCTCATACATTCAGTAACCTAATGAAACAGACCAGTTCCTTGAACGACAGGCTACCAAACTCAAATAAGGAAAGTAATAACTTTCCATAATGAGACACCTGGTCCAGATGGGTTCACTGGGGAATGTCTCAGAAACAAAAAATCCTCTGTAAAAGGCTAGCAAACCAAATCTGACAATGCATAAGCATATGCTCTGTGACCAACGGATTTATTGTGTGTGCATGGCTCACTCAACATTTCAAAAAATTGTTGTAATTTATCTCAACTGTCTAAAGAAAAAAAATCATGTTATCAATAGATGCAGAAAAAGAATCTTTCATAAACTATTAGCAAACTAGGACTAAAAAATGTAAAATTTAAGCCTACCCAAAACTTTTGTTTTTCACTGCTACCTATGTAAGTTTCAGGGAAGAAGGGAGGCTTCTTTGTGCCTCAATATCTTGATCTAAGAGCTCATATCTCAGAGTGTTTAGGTGAAAAGAAGAAGGATTTGGGAAAGGATAGCCAGAGGACCCAAAGTATAGCAGCACAATATAGTAAGGGGATGAGAACACGAGACAGAAGAGCAGTACTTGATACTGGCGTAGCAATTTCATTTAATGAGTTAAACATTAAAAGAGCTTCTAATTCTCATTGGTATAATACAACCTATCATTTGTCAAGTCATTCTGACACCTGAATGAACAGAGATTTCAAGTGGTATCTAGACTAATCTCATTGTCTATGAGGACATAGATCTGAAGGGGATTCCCTCATCCAGCTGTACATCCATAGTTGCTTCAGGCTCTAAGAGAAACCTTCCACATACTGCAAAACACAGAAAAGAGGAGATTATTAATGGACCTGTGTAGGGACTGGTTGAGGGAGGCTAGAGACTGGATGGTCCAAGCTGAGAAAGTTTATTGGAATAAGGGATATACAGGGGGGTTCAAGACAAGGAAGGATGTGGGGAAGCTTACAGAGTGAACCAGGTTTAAGGATAACTTCGTCAAGGACACAGGTCTAGTTAGTGTCAGTACTGGCAATTCACTAGACAGATGTGGGCTCAGGTCTATGCTCCTAACCACTATGGTAGACCAGTTTCCCAGAAAAGAGCAGGAGATCAAGTTTGATCCCAGATTCTAAATCCTGGCTCTACCACTTGTAAGAAGATTTGGCAAAATTCTTTATATTGAGCATCAGCATTCCCATTTATATGTAAGAAAATTCACCTTTAGACTTCAGAGATGTATTCATGGCACCCAAATATTTATTCCCACATACTCCAATTCAGCAGCTAGCCTAACAAGCTTAAGAGTTCTTTTCTAGAATTGCACATGAAGGATGGCTTATTTCAGAGCAAGAATAGTACAGCTCATTGATAAATTAAAAACCAGAAATCTAGGTACTCTGGTATCCTTAGGCTGGCCTGACCTCTACTCTACACCTTTGACCTCCATGGTAAGCCAAATTGTAATAAGACAAGGCTCACTGGATGAAGACAAGCCAAGTCAGCACATTCAAATGAAGGATTAAGGTATCTAATAAAGCTTGAAGTTTTCCTTTGCGTTGTGGAGCTCAGACTATCATGGTATCTCATCCTTGGGCCAGGATACCCTCTCCTGGACAGTGCTAGAATCAACAGGGACCATGTTTATTTTTGATTCACCTCTGCTTCCAAGGCTGAATAGACACCTGACATATTTAACATGGACTTAAGATATTAAATTATGGGGGAAGTTAATACCTTTAATGTTTTTATACAGCCCATGGGCATACCTCTCACAATGTGAGTGGGGAGAGAAAATTGCACAGTATCTAATTTTTAGGGAATAGTTTGCGAAATTATCATCCCCTCCAAATACTGTAAGATATCAAACTTCTTTAGAGATTTACAGCCAGGCTGAGCTCTAATTCTAGGGAGATTCCTCATCCTTTCTCTAGAAAGGCCTTTCTGATTTCTATTCAGCGTCCTCAGAATACCTGCAGACTCCAGGGAGGCCAGATACGACCAGCAAGAGCAGGACTTGGACCCTACCCAAGGGATCATGACTCAGAAAGTCTATTTTCCCTAGACCTCTCTGGAACAACTCTGACATACTAAGCATAGCTGCGCTTAAGTTTAGATTTTACATTCATTCTTCTGGGAAAAAGCCTACTACTATTTCCCATGTCCACTGAGGGAAGTGGGAAGGTTACCAGTCCAGAGGGAATTCCCTCGGCCCCTAAACAGAATGCTTATAAGTGCCAGGCCTCAGAGACATTTTGAGCCCCAGGCTCTTGCTCTGACACTACCCAGCCCAGGTAAGAGCATCTTGTAAAGGGAACCTGAAAGAACAGAGGTCATCAGGAAGGGTTCCAACCCTTTATGATGAACAGCCTTGGGACCCTTAGGCATTCTACTTCTGATTATATCCCTGCAGAACTCTCCAAGACCAGAATCCAAGGGAAGGAATTCTCTTGCAAGGGGATGTGAAGTGTGGAATTCAGAGTCCCACTCAGGAAGTCTGAAGCAGCCTCTAGTTCAATGCCAATACAAGGACCTCCAAAACACCTCCAGGTGCTTTAAATAGGCAACAGGTTATTCTTATTGGACATATCCAGGCGCTGGGCTCTCACAGGGATTACACTAGAGAATAAGGTAGGCATGCTCTCTACTCTATGAAATATAGATTCTGTTTGAAGAATCGTGCATGAGATCAGGCAGTTCAGAACACTGTGTATACAATACAAAGATAGGCACTGAGCATGGGGGGAGAGTTAGAGCAGGTTTAAGGGGACATCTAGGCTATGGCAAGGAACATACATAAGGATTAGCTAGGTGAGGAAGAGGAGTATACCATCACACCACCAGGAGAAAACATGGGTAATTCTCAGGCAAAAGAACATGCTACAGTTGGGAAGTGGAAAAATTCAGCCTTGTTGGAAGGTAGTGGGCAGGGTGAAGAACATAAGAGCCATGGCTGGTGTTTTTGCATAGAGCTCAGGTGGCACGTTGTGACTCATACCCTCACAATCATTCTGAGCAGGAGCAGCAGTAGCCCTTTTCTATTATATTTAAAGTGTGAAGGTTGCTTCTGACTAGGGAGGCATAAGCTAAGGAAAGTTAGGATCTTAGGGATCGAATGGGGGTTGGCAGAGTTAACCAAGGCTCAGCCCAATCCCATTTCACAGTGGAAGTGCATCTCCCCAGTCATGGGTAGCTTCTTCCTTGTGATGGGGTGCTCCTGGAGATGGTTAGGAAGAAGAAGCTGCCATTGGGAAAACAGCTATGTTGTCAGGTATAGGATAAGGGAAAGAAACCAAATCTGCCTTCAGGGCTTGAAACTAGTCCAGAGGACAGGCGGGGATACTCACCACTATACTAACGAGGAAAAACTAGTCCAGAGGAATGAAGACTTGTGGGTTGGCTCTAAGAAGGTCTATGATGTAGTATAGGCTGGCTTGCTGGCTTTCAAGAGAAATTTCTCCCCATTTCTAGAGTTCCCTTGGTATATTTAGCCTTGTATGTACATTGGGTTGTGAGATCCTCCTACAACAGGAGGATCCTGCCCAAACTCAGAAGGAAACTATTGATCCAGGGTGTGACTCAGTAGTGCTGGGACTCAAATGGCATCAAAGCAATAAGACTGCTGAAACCACTTCTGCACTAACACAGGAGAAGGGTAACTGCTATGATGGGGGAGGAGCATGAGAAGAGAAGACAAATTCGCTTGGCAAGTCCTGCCAACTTTTCCATTCAAAGACTTTCCCTTTCTGGAGCAAAGCTTACTGTCCACTTGAATACAACTTTGCTTAGTATAACATCAGGTTATGAAGGCCAGTCAAGTAGAGGCAGGGGTGAAGGAGCCAAGTCCCCTCTTATTTTCAGTTTAGAAGTCCTGGTAGAGGTCATTTAGCCCTTGACTACTAGGAAATTGTTTTGCCTTTAGAACCAATTCAGTAAAGTTGACAACTTTTAGATTATATGTCCTGCTGAGGACGCATACTGCTTTGCAAAGACAATACTGAGTAAAGACTGTGTACTATTGGGATCTGGTCTGACCCAAACCAGTGGCCTGGTGAAGGGAGCAAATGAAAGGACTGTTTGCTGAGGCCTGAGAAGAGTTAAGGAAACTGCATAAGCCATGGTGAAGCACCAGAACAAACTTTGCACAGCATTACCTAACTCAGGCCTGATGACAAAAGGGAAGACACTATTGCATTTGGTAGAACACCATGTTAGTGCCATGTTTGGCAGGAAGGGAACTGGGGGAACAAATTCCTGATCTCTAGTCTCACTTTCCTATCTCCTACTGGCCTCATTTTGGTTGAGCCCACCCAGAAACCACAAGAGAGGGGAACCTGAGTGATGCAATCTATAAATATCAGTTTCTAGGGACCTAGGACAGCTTCAGATGGACAAATGGAGAATAACTAGCACATAGGGTGAGAAGACCAACAGAGGCTCCCTTTACCTGAGCTCACCTGGTTTCTTCAATCATGGGCTGATTCCTGTGTGCTCGTCTTGCCCAGCCCCACTGACTCAGCCTTTTTACCTTGCCTTTTTATGGCTATTGCCAACACTGTTCCCATTTGTACTGACCTAGGAGAATCTTGAGTTGGAGAGGAAACCCAGCTCATGAAGAATTTTGTGGGATAAAGTCATTAGTATGGTTGTCATCCTCCCTGTTCCATGGCTCCCTACAGAGACAGGCATTCCAAAGTTTGATCTTTACTGGATGTATTTTTAGTTTTGAATATTATTCTCAACAAATAGAAAGAGCTAATAATGCTTAGTGTTAATGTGTCACACATTGCATTCTCCTTTAATCCTCATGCCTCCTCTAGGCCACAACTGTTTAAGTTTGTTGTCATATGGAGTCAGTCATGTAATGGATAGGATAATAGCACTTGTGTCAGCTCCTACTGCCAAATCTGAAACCAGATCTGGAAAACCCCAAAGCCCTGATTACTAACTACCCTGCAATAAATCAACCCTACAACACTCAAGATCTAGAAGACAAAGCTTCTTATATGCTTTTCCATGTCCTTGACATTCTTCTAATATGATAGGAAACATTCCAGATCCTAGAAAACAAAACCCCAAAACTGTTCCCACGTATTTTTTTTCAAACTACTAATCTCTCTGAAGCCAGTTGCCCTGGACTCTGAGTATGGTATTTCTTCTCTGCCCAAATACTCATCCTCTAGGCTGCTTGCCACTCAGAGCTTAATGTGTTTTCTTTCTTCCTAGGGATGACCCTCTTCTCTTCTGCAATCTTCTCTATTCAGCCTCCATGAAGGGAGAAGGCCCTTACAAGGACTTGCCTCTGGGCAGACGCACAAACTGCGCTACATTCATCAGATTTCACCTTTCAGGAATCCCTTTGTTTCCATCCTCTGAAGTCCTTTATTGGCCCATGTCTCTGCTTTGTGATTTTTGGCCTGAAGGCTAAATGTTTCAACTCATGTATTAGCAAATGCTGGCCTCTAGCTTAAACTTCAAATTTACCATAGAGCCTAGATAGTCCCAGGAGTCTCTCACTGTATCTTTCAGCATCAACTATTTCTTCTTTTCAAGGAGCTTGCATTTTGAGACCTTCTAATATAATCCTGGGAGATGTCACATAGCCTACCTGCAGAGTTAAAGGACTAAAAACTAGTACTAGTCTGTCTCAGGTAATTTTATTTATTGACACAAGCATATTACTCTGAGATTCCTATTATAAAGAAATACCCCTACATTCATTTGAATGTGTTTAGCTTTACTTGGCAAATTTTTTTAACACAATATGAAAGTATTAACATGACACTTAAACTAGGACACTGTTTCATAGTTTCTTCTAAGAAAGTCTGTAGCATCAACGATCTTATTCTTTATTATAGAATTTAAGAATATTCTTGTTTTTTATTTCTAGAAAAAATTTCTACTGCATTTTGGGCCACAGGTGAGAAGATTCATTTATGAATCATGTTCCCTTCTCGCAATGTCTGTTCAATACCCAGCTCCTTCCAGCTCACCGGCATCCCAGGGCTAGAGTCCCTGCATATGTGGCTTTCCATCCCCTTTGGCTCCATGTACTTGGTTGCTGTGGTGGGGAATGTCACCATTCTGGCTATGGTAAAGGTGGAACATAGCCTGCACCAACCCATGTACTTCTTCCTGTGTATGTTGGCTGTCATCGACCTGGTTCTGTCTACTTCTACAATGCCCAAACTGCTGGGAATCTTCTGGTTTGGTGCTGGGGACATTGGCCTGGATGCCTGCCTGGCTCAAATGTTCCTCATCCACTGCTTTGCCACGGTCGAGTCAGGCATCTTCCTTGCCATGGCTTTTGACCGCTATGTGGCTATTTGCAACCCACTCCGTCACACTACAGTGCTCACTCATACTGTGGTGGGACGTTTGGGGCTGGCTGCCCTCCTCCGAGGTGTACTATACATCGGACCTCTGCCTTTGATGATCCGCCTGCGGCTACCCCTTTATAAAGCTCGTGTCATCTCCCACTCTTACTGTGAGCACATGGCGGTGGTCACCTTGGCATGTGGTGACAGCAGGGTCAACAATGTCTATGGGCTGAGCATTGGCTTTTTGGTCCTGATCCTGGACTCCATGGCCATCGCTGCCTCTTATGTGATGATTTTCCGGGCTGTGATGGGGCTGGCCACACCCGAGGCCCGGCTTAAAACCTTGGGGACATGTGGTTCTCACATCTGTGCCATTCTGATCTTTTATGTTCCTATTGCTGTTTCTTCTCTCATTCACCGATTTGGTCACCAAGTGCCTCCTCCAATCCACACTCTACTGGCCAACTTCTACCTCCTCATTCCTCCAATCCTCAATCCCATCGTCTACGCTGTCCGTACCAAGCAGATCCGTGAGCGGCTTCTTCAAATCCTAAAGATAGAAACTAAGATCAAGTGACTTACTTCCTTCTCTTTCAAATAAGCACATAGAGAAGGAATTGAAATATGGTAGGCAGCTTGCCAAATGGGAACTTCAACCAGTCTGAGATGTTGGCCCAGTGTTCTCTAGTTTCCAAAGGAATGCCAAGACAAGACAACTCTAAATTCTGAGGGTAGTTTTTCCTTTCCTTTTCTTTTTTTTTTTTTATGACTAAAGGGTATTTGAGCTTTCAAGGTGAAATCATGATGACATCAGCAATATAAATAGTGGTTAGTGTCCGGTCACCACTTACATAAGTCTTACAGTTATCCTAACATCTTTAGGAGGTAGCTAGTTTTGTTAACATTTTACACATTGGAAATAGGACAGAATACCCTTACTTTATAAACTGCATATGAGGTTCCTAAGATGCATAGGTCAAATGCTTTGGAGTTGATAACATTGTGATATGTTTTACTCAGTCTGTTTTTATGTATTTTTTTAAGATTTTATTTGACAGACAGACATTACAAGTAGACAGAGAGGCTGGGAAAGAGGAAAGGAAGCAGGTTCCCTGCTGAGCAGAGAGCCCAATGATGTGGGGCTCGATCCCAGGACCCCGGGATCATGACCTGAGCTGAAGGCAGAGGCTTTAACCCACTGACCCACCCAGGTGCCCTTTATGTATGTTTTAAATAAATCCTAAAAACCCGGAGTCATTTAAGTGGCCTTAGCAATAAGCAAAGCAGTTTTGATTTAAGCCTTTAGCAGATGCTACTAAAAACTGCTTGTACTAAGAAAGCATGGAGTGTTCTAAAAGAACATGGCCTAGGAAAATGTCAGAAAAATGAGACAAGACCACTAGGTCTCAACACAACACTTGTACTTCCCCTGCAGGCCCACTCCCCTCAGGTAGCCTGAAGCATGGGAGGGGTCCATGAAGAGGAGAGCCTCCTCTTCACACAGGAAGTCTCCATGGGTCTATCTGTAGGATTCCTGATCATGAGGTGTGTTCTTTTGAATCAATCACAAAATAAGGTGAAGTTATGAATTCTAGCATGTCTAGGAACATTAACCTTACCTTCCAAGATATTAGTTCAGTATCTACAAGCACTTTGCTAGTTAAGTAGCTGTTGAAAGTTACTAATGTAATCCTTACAACCACACTGTACAGGCAGAAATTATCTATGGTTTGCAGATGAGAAAAATTGACATTCCCAGAACTGATAGAATTGTCCAAGGTTACTCAGTTTGCAAGAGTTAAAATCAGGAATTTGGCAGTTTAAAAACTCCAAAGCTTCTAATCCTTCTAACCTGCATTTTACTCAGCCATGGAAAAGCTGACAAGCCTCTTCCCCAAGGACTAAATGGTTGTGTATTTAATGTTCCTTATACAGCAGACATTATACT
>PISX010025969.1:0-15284 GCA_004024625.1 Mellivora capensis | reverse complement strand
GACCCGAGCCAAAGGCAGCCGCTTAACCAACTGAGCCACTCAGGTGTCCCTAAGGCTTCACATTATCTTTAATGATGATTGCCTTGTTGGTTTTAATCTAATGTGTCAGTAATTTCTTAGCATCTTATGCCATTCACAGATTTTTATGTGCCAACTAAATCAATGATCTAAGGGACTGTTAAGAGAGATGAATAGGGGACACCTGGGTGGCTCAATTGGTTAAACAGCTGCCTTCGGCTCAGGTCATGATCCCAGCCTCCTGGGATCGAGTCCCACATCTGGCTCCTTGCTCAGCAGGGAGTCTGCTTCTCCCTCTGCCTCTTCCTGCCACTCTGTCTGCCTGTGCTCGCTCTGTGTGACAAATAAATAAATAAAATATTTTTTTAAAGAAAGAGAGAGAGAGAGAGATGAATAGGTCAGGGCTATGACAGAGCCCAGTGGCTCACCTCTCGAACTTCATGCCAGCTTGACCTTGACCATTCGTTAATACATTTTGACATGGGGGCTCAAAAAATAATAGCAATGATACAGAGGATCGATCAGTTCTGAATTCTCCATATTATACTGTCATTTACATGATATTTCTACAACTCTCCTTCAAAGATTTTATGAAACATTTCCTGATACATTACTTATACATATTCATATCCTGGGACTGAGCCCTGCATTGGGCTCCTTGCTCAGCAGGAAGTCTGCTTCTTCCTCTGCCCCTCCCCTCAGCTTGTGTGTGCACTCTCTCTCTCTCTCAAATAAATACATAAAAACTTTAAAAAGATCCTCAGAGTTTGGCAATTAGTCCAAGGCTCTTTCTAGCACCCCATTTGGTCTTTCATTTTTGCAAACTATTTCAGTCAAAAAGTGGTATGTATCCCTATTTGCTGAGGCCTTTTCCCCTTTCCTCTTCACATATTTTCTTTTTCATGGTCTGTCTGCTCCCTGTTTTACCAATGGCATCTACTCTTGACACGGAGTAAAGAGAGAATCTGGTAAGTTCTTATGCAATAAATGAGAAACACAGGGAGAGTCCGATGTGTGGCGCAAAGGACCAGATTGCTTAAATGGCAAGCATTTCTAGGAAGCCAGCTAGTATAAGAAATGAGGAAGCTTTCCTAAGTCTCTCCTTAAATTGTAACCAGAGTCAATGTCTACCATATCCACTGGAAATCAGAATGATATAAGGTCACAGAATTTAAAAATACAGGACCAGAGGGGCGCCTGGGTGGCTCGTGGGTTAAAGCCTCTGCCTTCGGCTCATGTCATGATCCCAGGGTCCTAGGATCGAGCCCCGCATTGGGCTTTCTGCTCAGTGGGGAGCCTGCTTCTCCCTCCACCCCCCTGCCTGCCTCTCTGCCTACTTGTGATCTCTGTCTGTCAAATAAATAAATAAAATATTTTTTAAAAAAACAGAACCAGGGACTAATTTCCATGTGGGCTAAGGTCACTTGGCCAATCTAAAAGGAAGCATTCTCAGCTCCACATTCCTAAATACAATGCTCATATAAACAAGGGATGTCCAACTAGTATCCAAACTATGCACCATTGCAGATTTTTAAAATAGAACAGAATTTGTGTAAAATAGCTGATGTGCTGGAACCTGAAAATCAATAGGTAATATAGATGGAGGCCAGAAAAATGAAAGCCCAGAGATTGCTTCCTAAGCAAAAACTACTTCTTGTTATCAGAGAATAGTTCTCCTGAAATTGATTATCAGACTTTCTTTCCTGTTGTTACACTTTGTCCTTGGAAATGATAGGCCCCATCTCATCGGTGCAAATATCCAGGGCTGCCCTGCCTGATAGGGTCTCAAAAGTCAGAGCCACAAATCTGGACCATGAAGTCAGGTACAGGGATACTGTTCTGGTTGGGGATGGGGTGATGGGAGGTGAGGGAACTCCAGGAGCTATAATTACTTGGGTCCAGCAGAATCATTAATGGCCCAGCAGTCTCTTAGTGTGTCTGGACTGCTGGGTCCCCATGAGACATTCTTGGGGTACTATTCCTGACATCAATTTGCATCCTCTTGATTGATTTGGACATCTCTGGAATGACACAGCAATAATAAAAAATAGACTGAGATTGCTGCCCAAGTCATTTACCATCAAACCAGGCAAGGAAGGACAGGTGCCAAATACTTTCTTCCCTTTCTTCATTGTGTAACGCTGTCATGGCAATTCCATCATTTCTACCTTACTTAATATGGGTCAGTGCTTTTCCCATGCTTCTAGGAGTCACCCCACAACATGCTTACACCCTCTCTCAGGTCCTTGCAAGGGTATTATCACAACCTGTACTGCAGGAGAATGCTCCCTTATTGGTACATTCTCTTGTATCCAAATTTATCTTCCACCCACCTTTGTTAGGCCCCCTCACAGTCCAGTCCAAGGCATACTGTCCCAGTTGGCTGGTGTTGAAACTGGACTCAAGGAGTAATAGTTCTTTTCCTCCCTTAGCAAAAAAGCAGGTCCTTGGCAGAGTTATTCCATGCTTAACCCCAGTAATTAACCTGGTGATCAGGAGGGGCCATGGGAGGAGATCCTATAAAGTACATAATGTCTTGCAAAGTAGAGGTCTCTGTACTAAATTCAAGCAAGCATGTGTATGTCTAGTGCTTAACAGAGAGGACGAGTGGCCCATTTGTCCATTTGTACAGGCTCAAAGGACTCAGGATAACCTAGAGATTTAAAATTCTTGGAGGGACAGTGGCTCCTGGGTGCCTCAGTGGCTGACTCTTGATTTTGGCTCAGGTCATGATCTCACGGTCATGGGATCATCCCACGTGGGGTCTGCTTGTCCCTCTTCCTCCCCCTCTGCCCCTCCCCTGGCTCATGTGCACCCTCTCTCTCCTTCTTTTTCTCAAATGAATAAATGAAATCATAAATAAATAAATAAGTGAGTAAATAAAATTACTGAAGGGACATCAATACAGATGTACCCATACCTTCTGAGAGGGGCCCATTTGCCCAACCTTGGCATTGCAGACCGGCCTCAACTGTTCTTACAATAAACACCTATCCTTGGTCCTCTTTTTGAACCCTTCTCCTCCCAATTTAAGAGATGAGAGCCTCTTTGTGTGTTTCCAAGGAGGCCCTCTGGCTTTCTCACTCAGCATTTAACTGTTGATTTATTTCACCTTTTTGCTACCTTTTTCCAGGGCATCAGTAGAGCCAGATAATTCACTGTCCTAATGATTACTGTCTCCCCCGTATTTCCGCCTACCATGGACAGCATCCTCACCAGCAGCCAAGAGACGGTGATCAGCTCCAAAATCCCATCTCAGTGTTGTGCTTGTGGACCCGTCACGGTGCCTACAGTCTTGGGCTGGAGTCACTAGATGCGGGTCCTGAGAAGGAGCTTCATGAGTGCTCTTGGGATCCACACCTGTGGAAGAAAACAGGCTTAGGCACAGAAAAAGGCTGAATTTCCATTACCCATGGGAAGCTTTGGTGCTGAGATGGCCCCTCAGGTCCTAACTAGAGGTTAAGGGTCCAGTTCTTCATTCCTCCCAGAATAATAACTCATGAGATGAAGGCTGTCCCAGAAGAGTCATGACCTGAGGTGATTCTTCTTCCAAGATGGCAGAAGACCGCCAGCCAAGTGCTATCTTCTGAGGCATCACTTCTGAGATAGCCCTGAGAGAAGAAATCCTCCTTCTGAAGAGGAATCACAGCATCCACCAAATACAGAGCACTTGATTATTAAACCACCGTAAAAACATGCTGCAGCTTTTGTATTTATTGTCCTGTTACTCCCAAGGAAACTGAAACACAGAAGGGTTAAATAGCTATTATCTCAACTGAAGACAAAGTTTTGGAGAGCGTTCTAAATTTGAAACAATTACGTGATTCTGCTGTTGTAACACAAAAGCAGCCACAGACGATATCTGAACAAATGAACTTGGCTGTGTGCCAATAAAACTTTATTTACAAAAGCAGGTGGTGGGCTGTATTGGGCTCACAGACCGTAGTGTTCTGACCCCTGGTTTAGATGGTGCAACTAGAGCCATGGTTACAAGTGGGAATGAGAGGTGAGGATGGCGAATGACAAAATGGGAAATCTCTGGGTGTTTACCCATATTAAAGAACAAAAATTCAACTGAGAAAATTTAAAGATCTAATTGACTTTATTTAACAATTCATGAATTGGGTAGCACCCCACCTAACAAACAAAAGGGTGCTCCAAGGAGCTGTACGAAATGGAAGGCTTTTAAAGACAGAAACTGGATGGGACAAGGAAGTTACTAGCAAAGGAAAAGACTGTTTCAGGCAAGGTTACTTCCTAGAGGATCTCATCATGCAGGTTACCTCTCTAGTACGGATCAGGAAAATTCCAGGCTCATCGGCTTAAAATTCCACTGATGGAAGAGGCTAAGACTGCACTTAGGTATTAAGTCTTGGTAGGGCTTAACATAAGTGACTGCATTTGGGGCCTATGGTTTCTTTTCAACATCCAGGCACTTTCGTCTATATGCAACATTTAGTCCTTTGCCTAAGTAAACTCTACATTACATTACATTACATTACATTACATTAATCCTTCACAACTCAATTTAAACAAGAACCATTTTCACAGGAAAGCCTTCATGGACCCTCTCCTCAACCTGAGCCTGGATTCAATGCCTGTTTTGTTATTCCTATAACCCTTTAGGACCTTTCGTCATATAAAATCATACCTAATCATCTGCTCACATATACGTTTGTCTCACTATACCCGTGGTTTTCAAGTTCAGCTGTGTATTTAGAAGTAGAGTGTGGGTACTCATATGTTTTAAAAGCTCTCCCATAATTCTAAACTGCAGTCAGGTTTGAGAATAACTGCATCACACTGTGAGTTCCTCCAGGGCAAATATCTCCTCTAATTTGTCTTTTATCTGTAGCAACTAGCCCATAGTAGATGCTCAATAATGATGATGAATTAGGGAATAAATGGAAGCTCAAGAATGCCACAATAAGGAGTTTAGACTCTGTGCGTGGAGACAATTTTAAGCCCTCCTTGACCACTCCCAATAGAATTATATTCTATTTCTACATTATCACAGTGCCTTATACACCCTTGGATCAATGGGTATAATATGCGGTACTAGAATTGCTTCAGAGAAGGTCTCCTCAGTTGGACTGTGGCTTCTTGAGGGCAGGGACCATGTGCCATTCATCTGTGTGCTCTGGGTTAGGCCCACTCCATAAATGTAGAACAGAACAAAATGAGATTACCCCAGTCTCAAAAGTCATCCATTAACCAGAATCTCCAGGTCTTAGCTTCATTATCTTCCCATGGCTCGGCTTTCCCTTCCAGTACTAGATGATGAGGGTTTTGTGCTTTACAAAGCTGATATAGTTGAAGTAGTAGAACAAACTACCAAAAGCATGGTGGGCGAGCTGCCAACCAATTCTCGAAACATTGCGGAAGAGGAGATGTCTGTCATCATCCTCCCTGCACCTTATGGCCTGCCACTGGGATTCCTTTTAGGTTCACCGGCCCCTATCAATGTCTCATTCTCAAAAAAGCTCCCCTTTCCACCTCCCTCTCTCCCAAACCAGAATTCCCTTTCCTTATTTGGTTTATAATCAACTGGGTAATAGGAGAAAAATAAGCTTTACTTAATTATGTAAAAAACTTTGGCCAAGGGTCAAGAAAGCAAGTGTGGATTTTGCCTTGGCCTCTAACCAATTGTGTGTCTTCAGCTCTGTAGGTCACAGCTTCTTCTTATGTAAAGTTCTTAATCATCATTTTCTGCAAATCAAGCATTAGACCTCACCAAAAAATTACTCATTTAAGTGCACTAAGCTATGAATATTAGGTAGATTTAAACCTCCTGGGAGTATCTTCTTTTTAAAACAGCTCTTACCTATATAAGTAAGCCATTAAATGGCACTGAAAGATATCTATATGGGATCTGCACCCCCCACTCACACCCCACTTCCTCTGGGTTTTTGTTTTTGTTTTTTGCTTACTTTAACATACCACCTCTATTCTCTTACTAGATGAGTAAAAGAAAATTACTCGGAATCTTGTTTCAGAAAAATGATCAGTTCCTAATATGAATGAAAGATTAAAATTAGGGCAACTCTGCGTCTATGTGCTTTAGGGGCTGGTGTTTAACTATCTTTCTTTTAGTGCCTGCTCAGTGAAGTGGACTGAGGGAGCTGTAGGGAGGGGAAATATTTCTGGGGTCAGAGAAGAGGGAAATATTCCTAGTGTCATCCAATGTCATCTCCAAGGCAAGAGATTGCTCAGGAATTTGCCTTTTCTCATCTTGATAGCAGATGTCCTGGTCCCAAGTTCATATACTTAGAAGAGTCAAATTGTTCTGCTAGTTCTCCTGCCCTGCTCTCACGCTCATTACCAAGTAATGCTTGGAGGAACATTTAGCTTCTCATATAGACTTCACTAGCAGAGATTCTTTCTGGCAGTTACATTTCTCATTGTCACGATTTAACTCTAGCATTTTCGGTTTTCCATCGAGTCTGTTGAACTAAGTGAGCATGAATCTGTCTCCCTATATCTGGAAAGTTCTGGGACTCTAGCAATATTTGGAGCCGTAAGACTGAAGGCCAGAATATGGGATGTGAAAAATAGACCACAGCAGATGTCATGAGCCCTGAGTGGGTCCCAAGCAGGAATGTTTCTTCCATGACTCCCCAACTTCCTCCTATGTGTCAATGAGTCCTAACTTGGTCTAGAAGCAAGGAGGTGGCGATTAATGTTGCCTGAGGACTGTGGACACAGCTCAAGAATACCCAAGGGTCTGGAGGGAAAGTGAGGAGGACAAGCTCATTATGCCAGGACCAAAATGCCAAAATGCCAGGAATGAAACAATCAGTGGTGACTCCAGACTTGCTTATTCATGGAAAGAGGCTGCCGGCCCATTCTTTTAAAAGCTTGAATAGCGGCGCCTGGGTGGCTCAGTGAGTTAAAGCCTCTGCCTTCAGCTCAGGTCATGATCCCAGGGTCCTGGGATCAACCCCTGCATCAGGCTCTCTGCTCAGCGGGGAGCCTGCTTCCTCCTCTCTCTCTGCCTGCCTCTCTGCCTGCTTGTGATCTCCGTCTGTCAAATAAATAAATAAAATCTTTTAAAAAAATAAAAATAAAAGCTTGAATAACTTTTTAATCAAAAGAAAGCTAAAATTGGTGTAATTTTATTTCATCTCTCATTGCCAGTCAAGGTCGTACTTCAGACACCCTAAAAGAAACTCCAATGAGACCTCACCCAATCTGAGGAGTGAATTTATATTGCTCTGATTATATTATTGTTCACTGTTTTGTTTTTATTACCACGTATTTCATTCCAAAAATAAGTTAGGTGGGTGCTAGGCAAAAAACTGAATCAGGCTCAAACCCTGCTTAAATTAAGATGCTGGCTGCCAGCCTGTCTCACAGGAATCCTAGGAAGGTTTAAAGCTGGCTTGAAAACTGGTAAAGAACTCCTACATAGAGTTGTCAAAATCCTAATGCAAATAACCAATCCACTCTAATCATATCAACATTGTGTGTATGTGTGTGTGTGTGTATAATATATATATATTTCTATCTTCCATTGTGAAGATAATGGATATAAAATACCTAGCTCATGTCAAGCAGTCAAAAGTGACAGTAATTATTTTTAAATTCTTATCATTATTACTACTACAATTAGAAAAGCGATTGCCAATGTAAGGCAGATTTTTCAGAAGAATGGTAAGAAAGCCATCTAACACACATCCACTCTACCACATTCCACTACCTCAGTATCTGAAGCCCTTATTTAAGAGAACACAGAATGGTGAATGAGTACATTGGCCATTTGCCATTCACTTAGTTCTGGAGATAGCCTTGTAAATACATCAAAAATAATATGGTGCTAATAGGCAGGGACAGAAGTAGCCATAAACCCTCATTTATTGTACCTATTCATTTCTACGCCAATCACGTTCATCCCCTAATAATGAAATTATTTTCCATTTATCAAAAGTCCCTTTTCTGTGGGGATATGGATAACTAATGACAAAAATCCAGTAAACCACTAAATGGGAAAATCTGGAAGTCAGTTGAAACCACCAACTAAAATAGTTGATGGAATTGAGCTAGGATTCAAAGTCCTCTCTAATAGATGGTTTATAGTCCCACAGAGATAAGAAAAAGAACAGACAAGCCAGAAGCAGAAGATAAACAGATACATAAAAACTGAATGGCGGGGCGGGGTGGAGGGGGAAGATGGGGCGCCTTGGTGGCTCAGTCATTAAGCCATTAAGCATCTGCCTTTGGTTCAGGTCATGATCCCAGGGCCCTGGGAATGAAGCCCGCATTGGGTTCCCTGCTCATCGGGGAAGCTGGCTTGTGTTCCCTCTCTTGCTTTGTCTCTCTCTATCAAATAAATAAATAAAATCTAAACAAAACAAAACAAAAACTGAATGGGGAAAACCAACTAACCTCTTTTGGAGGAAATGACTTCAGAGGTCATGAAGAGTTAAGAGTGCTAGCAATTTATTTTGGCATGGAACAGTAGGACATACACAGCTCAGTCTCATACATCATTTCATTTGATCCCCACAATGACAATGTAGGCAGATTATATGAGAGAATGTCCAAATTTCCAAGCCCTACCTGGAAAGGAAAGAATGACTGGATCTACAGACTATTGTAGATTCTCCCAGGAAAGATTTACTTTCATATCTTTTCTCAGTTTTTCTTTTTAGAAGAGATTTTTTTTCCCATCAGTTAACTTAAATTTAACAACTGGCTTTGATTCAGCCTGGTTCAAATGCTTATTTTTTTTTAATTTAATTTTATTTTATCTCTTTTCAGTGCTCCAGAATTCATTGTTTATACACCACACCCAGTGCTCCATGCAATATGTGCCCTCCATAATATCCACCACCTGGCTCCCCCAAAGCAGGACCCCCCCCTCCCCTCCAAAACCTTCAGGTTGTTTCTCAAATGCTTATTTTTTAAAAAGATATAATTTTATTCCACTCCAAGTTAAGCAGCCTATTGAATGTAACAAGTATCATGCTGTTCCAAAAAGATCAGGCTAAGTCAAACATAAAGAAATGGAAATTTAGGGGCTCCTGGGTGGCTCAGTCGTTAAGCATCTGCCTTCAGCTCAGGTCATGATCCCAGGGGCTCAGGTCATGATCCCAGAGTCCTGGGATCGAGCCCCACATTGGGCTCTCTGCTCAGCGGGAAGCCTGCTTCTCCCTCTTCCACTCCCCCTGTTTGTGTTCCCTCTCTCACTGTGTCTCTCTCTGTCAAATAAATAAAATCTTTAAAAAAAGAAAAAGAAATGGAAATTTAGAATGTGACAGATTTCCTAATGATTTTGAACCATGCAGATGGCCAGTCTGAATTGTTAAGGTCACAGAGAATTTTTTTCCTGTTAAATTTCCTAGGATTGACTTTGTATGCTCTCCTTGAATTGATCGGACTATTTGCTCAAGATGAGAAAAATACTCTCAGAAAAGATCAGAGGGAGAGACAAACCATGAGAGGCTATGGATTCTGAAAAACAAACCGAGGGTTTCAGAGGGGAGGGGTGGGGGGATGGGTTACCCCGGTGATGGGTATTAAGGAGGGCACAGATTGAATGGAGCAGTGGGTATTACACGCAGACAACGAATCATGGAACACTACATCAAAACCTAATGATGTACTGTGTGGTGACTAACATAATTTTAAAAATTATACACACACACACACACACACACACACACACATTCTTAGCTTCCATCCCCAGAGATTCTGAGACAGTAAGTCTAGGGAGAAGCCCACATACATATATTTTAAATTTTCTGCAGTGATTCTGATGATCACTTGATTTGAGAAACACTACTTGAGTATTGTTTTCCTGAGTACTGATCTGTCTGAATGCAACCAGTCCCTGTTAGCAAATAATTTATGATTACTTTGAGTGATACCATTAATGAATAGCAATATGTGTAAAATTTTGTGAAAATTCACTTCTTTGCCTTTTTTTTTTTTAATTTCAATCATTCTTCCTCCCAATTTCCTCTTTTATTTCTCTCTCTCTCTCTCCTTTCTTGTTTTTGCTCCATAACAAATAGGACCCTGGAATATTAAAATAAAGACTATAACCTCATTTTCTCATTTGATGAAGTGGCAGGTGGCCTGCATAATAATTATGAAAACCTACAGTAGTATAATAGTGTCTATTTCTATGCATTTTTTTTATATTTGTATAATTTCTCTTAAAAAGAGAAAAATTATGTTTGTGTGTGTGGTCAGTTAAGTACAGGTAAGGAAATAGAGGCCCAGAGAGATGAAAGCCCAGAAATACATGGTTCTAGATAGTGGGCCAGGATTCAAGCCCAGGGGTCTGAGTCTAGGTAGGAAACTCCCAACATGTCACCACTCCACTTCTGGGCCTGTGGGACATGTCAAGTCAGATGCAAACAGACTAGAGATATTTGGTCTGAAGGTCAGGATAGAGACCTGGGCTCCAGGAAGAAATGCAGGACTTGGAAGCCCTTAGAGGTAAAGCCACTGACTGGATGAAATCCCCAGGATGGTATTTGTAATGAAAGTGTTTGTATTTGTAAGAGGAAGAAGACAGATCTGAGGAATTTCAACACATAAGGGATAGAGGGAAAAAAAGAACTCACAACCCCATAGACTGATTAAATGGCAGAAAAACAAGCAAAGTGGGCGTTTTATGAAAGTCTGTGGAAGAAGAATGTTACAAGGAGAGAGCTGTCAACAGAGTCAAAAGCTACTACAGTAAAGTTCAGAAGGGGACTCAGAAGATTCTTTGGCTTTATTTTTTTTTTTTTAAAGATTTTATTTATTTATTTGACAGAGATCACAAGGAGGCAGAGAGGCAGGCAGAGAGAGAGAGGAGGAAGCAGGCTCCCCACTGAGCAGAGAGCCCGATGCGGGGCTTGATCCCAGGACCCTGGGATCATGACCTGAGCCAAAAGCAGAGGCTTTAATCCACTGAGCCCCCCAGGCGCCCCCGTTCTTTGGCTTTAGAAATGAGAAGGTACTTGCTAACATTGCTTGCAGTGGCGTCAGTGACGTCAGACACGTGCCAAGCTGCGTGTGGGTTGACGAGTGAGAGGTGGATATAGCGAATACGCGTCTTCCAGGAAGTTTGTCTACGATGAGATAGAAATTACGAACATGCACAGAATAACAAAACGGTTAAGACCCAGTCTTGCAGGGACGCCTGGGTGGCTCAGTGGGTTAAGTCTCTGCCTTCGGCTCAGGTCATGATCTCAGGGTCCTGGGATCGAGCCCCGCATCGGGCTCTCTGCTCAGCAGGGAACCTGCTTCCCCTGCCTCTATGCCTACTTGTGATCTCTTTCTCTCTCTGTCAAATAAATAAATAAATAAAATCTTAAAAAGAAAAAAAAAGACCTAGTCTTGCAATCAGACAGAATTAGGTTTGAACCCCTACTCTCCACCACACACTTGTTGCATCTTAGTTGGTGCCTCAACTTTCTGAGTTCAGTTCCCTCATTTGCACAATATGGAAAACAACACTGACCTTAAAGAGAGGCTGAAAAAAGTAAGTTAATAGATTTAGAAGCGTCTAGCTCCATGCCTGGTATCCATGCCTGGTACAGACGAAATGCTCAGTAGATGGAAAGTGCAGTTTTATTAATGCTCTTCATACACCATTCAAGAGGATACTGAAATGCCCATGGTTGAAGTCAGAAGCTGAAGACATAGGGAAGGGGTCTAACTGGTAGAGTGCAATTCATGGGTCGACTGGGGAAGAATCCAAAGCACAGATAGAGGAATTAACCACGAAAAGGAGAGTGGATTGGTAAGTCCTAGGGTAGGCAAGTTTGTAGGTTAAGTGGTGCCAAGTAGAGTTATTTTCTGTCTTGTGTTTTCTCTTTTTCTGAATGAAACAAGTGTTGAGGTCATGTGTGAAGGGGCGGGTGGTAGAAGCATAGGCTTGATAAAAGTGGAAAAAATTTAAATATCCACCATGGAGAACCTGGAGGTTGCTGATAAACATGGTGGACCATACAAAACCTGTTAGGGAATTTGAATCATGTCTTAGGGACATGAGTTTACGCTCAATACCATGTGCCTCAAATGTGTCATGTTAAAAATGCCAAGGTTTGGGGGACCTGGGTGGCTCAGTGGGTTAAAGCCTCTCCCTTTGGCTCAGGTCATGATCCCAGGGTTCTGGGATCGAGCCCCGAATCAGGCTCTCTGCACAGCAGGAAGCCTGCTTCCTCCTCTCTCTCTGCCTGCTTCTCTGCCTACTTGTGATCTCTGTCTGTCATATAAATAAATAAAAATCTTTTAAAAAATGCCACATTTTATGTTCTCTGAATCACTGGATTTCTCACCAACAATGATATGGACTGATGGAAACCAAGAAAAGACCCCACTGCTTCAACAGCTGGTAATATCATTCAGTTGCATAAAGATGTCACTTTGCTTAGCATTTTTTTTTTTTTTTTTTGCTTAGCGTTTTAAAAGTAAATGCACTGCACGTCTTTGAGAAAAGCATTGCTGTTGTTCATCATTATTGACATGACTCATCCATCCTATTGGTAAGTATGCTCGTTCTTCTCTCTAAATGGTATTGGCACAGAGAGAGAAGCAGGCGAGGAGCTCTGTAAAGCATTAAGTTACTGTTCTTCCATATGAAATATATGAGGTTGAAGCTTAACTTCAAATACAAGACATTAAATTCTGAGGGTCAGAACTAAAGGATGTGAGCCCACACTTTACACAGAAATTTGTGACTCTTTTTGGTAATCTTTAAAATATCATTTAAAAACATGTATCTTTGCTGGAGGAATCACAGTAGGAAAACATCCCACAGTCTGTCATGAAAATACCAATAAGTGGTTCTTTATGCTTAGTTTGGTTGATAAAGTGTATATACTTATCACACCACCATTACCTAAATAAAATAATGACATCTGATTGGGAATAATCAAATAGAGATCGTTTTTTTCAAATTACTCACTTGAACAAAAGAACCTTTTATTCTTCTCTTCTTTATTACAAAAGCAGTATATGGTAACTCTAAAAAAACATTAAAAAGAATCAGGTGTATTCCCATCATAATGAAATAATCTGTTTGCATTTTCTGGTATGTATTTCAAGCACTTTTTCTAACCATATGCATGTTATCTGCATTTTTAACAAGAGATCATGCTATTTTGAAATTTTGTTTGGTTTGATAATATACATTTATGTATGCACTCAGTATTCTTAAATAATCTTCAGCAATTTTTTAAAAGATTTTATTTATTTATTTATTTGACAGAGAGAGACACAGTGAGAAGAAACACAAGCAGGGGGAGTGGGAGAAGGAAAAGCAGGCTTCCCGCCTAACAGGGAGCCCAACATGGGGCTCTATCCCAGGACCCTGGTATCATGACCAAGCCGAAGGCAGACCCTTAATGACTGAGCCACCCAGGCACCCCTCAACAATTTTTATAAAGATTTTATTTATTTATTTATTTGAGAGAGAGGAAGCAAGAGAGAGTATGAGCAGGGGGAAGGGCAGCGTGAGAGAGAGAGAAGCAAACTCCCCACTGAGCAAGGAACTTGCCACGGAGCTGACCCCAGGACCCTAGGATCATGACCCAAGCAGAAGGCAGATGTTTAACTGACTGAGCCACCCAGGTGCCCCCAGCAAATTTTTTATTAGCTGTTGTCATCTGAACGTGCTAACATTTAGAATCTAAACCCTTAGTGTTAAACATCATTTCTCCACTCACATTCTTTTCCTTGTTAGTGCTATCACCTACAATAAAATAAACATGCTTATAGATAATTCTTGGTATGTAACAGTTACTTCTTTCATATATATTCCTAGAGACTTCAATGCCAGGTTAAAATTTATGCATACTTTTAAAAACATCTGTTTATTAGTGCAACAGATGGTTACTATCAATAAATATTAGATACACATTTATTGAATTATTAGGTAGTAGTCTGAACAACAAGAATACTGAGGAGAACAAATATAGTTTCTGCACTCAATGGCCCTCAAATTTGACGGGGACAGAAAGTAAACAATCCTTCGTCACATATTGTTAAAATGGCAATCAGGAGAAAATGCACCAAGTTACAAACCCACCACCAGCATACGAGAACACCTATCTCCTTACATACACACCAACTTTTAATACTAAGCCTAAAAAAAAAGAAATGTCCCTTTGATGAGTGACGATGTTTGTCATGCTAATTTGCATTTCTTTGATTACGAGTGAAGTTGAACGGTTTTAAACATATTGATACTGCTCTGACATATTTGGGGGAAAGTGTTGCTTTAAAAAATCTGTGGAATTGTTTGGCTTTTCTATGCAGCTCCTAAAACCTCATTTTTCATCTTATAAAATTTCTACAGCTCTGTAGAAATAGAGTTGAAATAATCAATATTGTGATAAAAACTTATATTTATGGCGTTTGACTTGATAAAGCTCGTTTATAACACCAGAAGGAAGACTGAAGGAGGAATTTTTATATTGCACATACAAGTGCACATTATCATAAATTATAAGACTATTTGACGGTTCTAAAGAAAGGAATGAGGAATCAATTTCCCTTTGGATGCCTGAATTCAGATCCTTAGTATCTTTCTCCCACATGTATATTTTTACTTCTACTTATTCCACCAGTATTTTGTTCAGTAAGAAGACCCCTAAAAGTAGTCTGTGATAGTGGACCGTAGTGATTGTTTATTGACAACCACTCTCCCCTCCCCCTTCTTCCATGTTTACCGAACACAATTTTGTTCTGTTTTCTACTCCTGGGGGAAGGTAACACTTAACCCAGCTCAGTGGCACATCCTAACCAATCATGATTCCTCCATTCCATTTGCTGCAGTGATTGGCTTGGGTCTCAGCCTGTGACACATTTTCAGCCAATGAGATGAAGGAGGAATCTGCTGATAGCCTCCGAGAAAGCCTGCCTTACCTTTACAAAAGATAAACTCAGAGAGACCATCTCCTCCCCTTTGTCAAACACTGTCATGTCTGCTTATGACCATGACTGCCACCTCGTAACCAAAGCTACCCAAATGAGAATGGCTAAGCAGGAAATACAGAAAGAATCTGGTTCCTTGATGACATCATTGGGCCGATAAATAAATCCAACCCTACGTAGGAGCCTTTCTTCAAGACTACTTCGTATGTGTCTTCATTGTTTAAGACGTTTCATTTGAGTTTCCAGTTACTTGTTGTCCACAATATCCTGACTAATATATTTTATTTTGAATTTACAAGGTAAACTTGGGGTTGTTAATTCACCTCTTTGAGTTCAAGTTCTTCATTGAGAGAGAGAGAAGCAGGGAGAAAGGGAGAAAGAGTTGTTCT
>PISX010025968.1:0-25291 GCA_004024625.1 Mellivora capensis | reverse complement strand
GGGTCCTTCCTGCAGGGATGGAGGTGAACAGGTCAAGTGCACTGCTCAGACAAGCCTGACCTTGAGCAAGGTCAGCCTGGTTCTAACCCCCCCAGCGGATCCAGAATGGCCAGGGCATCCCTCCACTTCCTCGGAGCTTTCTTGCAGGGACCCGATCAGCTTCTGGGCCTCTCCTTGGAAAGGGGGGGAAAGCCAGGGACGGACTGAGAGACCCTGGGTGGGGTGGGGTTTGGGCAGAGGCCAGGGAGTGAGGCTCAGAGCAGCACCAGCCGGCTCTCCCCGGCCTGTGCTAGGGTGGGGAGAAAGAGCTGCGCCAGAGGGGACTTGCCCCAAGATCTCCAGGCACGGGGGAGAGAAGGTGGACACAGTTTCAGCCCAGCAGACCAGACAGAGAGACTGTCCTGTCTCAGGTCCCAGCCTCCTTGCTGCAGAGATGGGCAGTGGACCTTGCAGGGTGTGGGCCCTTAGAGCCTGAGGCATTCTGGGCTGGGACCTGCTTGTCCCAGGCCTGGAGGGGGTGACTGGGCAGGGACTCTTTCTGACGGCAGCCCGGGCCTGCAGACTCCCCAGGACCCCTGCTCTGGCCTCACATCCTGCAGGGAGGGAGGGACCCATGTTCTTATCTGCACAAGGCCACACTGGGACATGCAGTTGGGGTGCTGCCTGAGGGCCTACCTACAGCTCAGAGGAATGCCTGTTTCCAGGCACAGGGCACGAGGGGCTGTGGGGTGCGGGGACCTGGACATTGACTTGCTGGCTGTGCCGGGACCCGGACGGACGCTCAGGGGACATGTTGGTGCATCCCGTTCCAAGAGCTGGTGAGAAAACGAGCCACTGGGCCAGGGAGAGAGGCGCTAAGGGGCGAGGCCCAGACCTGGGGCTGCTCCGGGGCTGGCTGCACTTCTGCCCTGGAGCACAGGTCCCCCCCATTGGTCCCCAGGGGTCCCCCACACCTTGCCCGGCTCAGTGTCGCAGGAAGCTTGGCGGCACAATGACAGCCCCTGGGCAGCGGCAGCGGCGGCAGAGGATGGGGCAGGGAGAGCGGGGTCCCGGGGCAGGTGGTGTCGCATCCCCTCCCCATTCCAGCTTTGATGTCTGGGAGCGACTGGAGCCCCAAAGCCAGGGTGGGCAGTCTGGCGGCGTCAGCCTTCCACGCCATGTCTGTCCCACGCAGGGCTCTTCCTCTGTGCTGAGTATGGCGTAAAGGAAGGAGCGCTGGGAGGGGCTCCTGACCTTGTCCAGAAATGCCTCCCTCGCAGGCGGTGACCCATGTTGTCATGTTATGACATGGCATGTTATGTCCTGTCATGACCCAGGAAGTCATGTTGCAGGAAACACTCCTCCTTCCGCCAGGCTCTCTGGAGAAAAGCAGCAGCTCTCTCCATGTCTTATCTTAGAGGCCGAAGCCGAGGGAGATAGCCAAGTGGGGACACGTGTAGGGTGGGTCCAGGTCTGCTGCTGGAGCTACTGTCCATGGGGCGGCGTGTCCGGAGGGGGGCGTGGTGAGCAGCAGACACACTGAAATCCACAGCAGTACCGGGACTCTGGTAACTTCAGGATTCTGCAAAACACAGTATTTTTTTTTATAAAGATTTTATTTATTTATCCGACAGGCAGAGATCACAAGTAGGCAGAGAGGCAGGTAGAGAGAGAGGAGGAAGCAGGCTCCCCGCTGAGCAGAGAGCCCGATGCGGGGCTTGATCCCAGGACCCTGAGATCATGACCTGAGCCGAAGGCAGAGGCTTTAACCCACTGAGCCACCCAGGCGCCCCTAAAACACAGTATTTTTATTTAGTATCATATTTTGTTCTCACCTCAGTCATCCATTTTTTTTGTTTTAGTATTTTTATGTATTTTTTATTATTATATTTTTATTATTTATTATTTTATATATTAATTTATTATTTTATTAGTATTATTTTATGTCTTTTCTCTATTAATCGTACTGCCTGAAAATTAGAGTTTTGGTGGTCTCCCCTGGTGGTGGCTTTTTCCTCATCTGTTCAGTATCTTTTGACCATGAACTTGATCTGAGAGGACAACAGGAAGCCCCAGCTCGAGGTGCACCCCTCCAGAGAAGGTGGCGTTTCTTCTTGGTGGCATCCTTACACAACTACCCATCTGGGCCTGTTTAATACTAATTTTTCAGCTTGCTGTTTCCAGGACCTAAAGGGATATTCACTTTAAACCCAAACCTTCCAGAGGACCAGACCCTTGTAACAAAATTAGGGAAGACCCTTTCTTTTTCGTCCTAGCAAGAATACTGGGTAGGACAATTTCTTTCTCCTCTCCTTTTGTTGATGGTTGGAAAACTCTCAAAATCATTCATTCACGGAGGATGTGGCCCTTCCAGGATGCACAGTTCATGTGGGGGTCCTAAGGCTAACTGGGAACTTTATACAGGTTCAAAGTCTTACCTCCCATCTCCATGACACCCCAAAGCCTTGATGACCAAGACTGTGAATCCCCCTCACCCCCCATGGCTGACTGCCTGGTTATTGGCATGGAATTTGGTTTCCAGCATCTTTTCTGTTTGGGGCTTTTCCTTTTTCCAGCATTGCAGATATGCAAGAAAGCATTTGGTGACAGTTCATCCAGAATTTCTAGTCTCAAAAATTCTTCCCGGTCATCTGACCAACTTGATGGACAGAAAGGGAGGGATCGCTGGGCTTCGCGATGACCACATCCGCATGTGTCCACACGCACACCCTCGCTGGCAGAGAGCACCCGCGTGTTCGCACTGTTTCCCGCAGTTCTCAGAGGACCGTTGCTCGCCCCCCACCTCCACTCCCCCTACCCCGGGAGGTTTGCACAGTTGTTGTCTGCAGATGCCAACAGCCGCTGCCGCTTCCCCAGGAACGCTGTTCCTCCTCTGTGCTCAGAGGTACTGGGATCCCAGTTCCTTCCCCGGAGGTCAGAGATTCTCTTTGGTTTGGGGTGTAAGGCCCCGAGGGTCAAAAGCTCCCCAGCACTACAGGCTGTGAGAATGAGGCAGGCCAGGAGACGGGGGCAGGGGGGCACCGGAAATATGGTGTGAAGTTTGCTCCTGCAGTTCCCTGCCAGAAATCTCCGGGGCCGCGGCTCCCACTGGAGGGGGACACGAGTGTACTGGTTTGCCTACCACTGGCAGGTGAGTCCGAAGCGGGGATTGAGGATTAGGAAAGCCGGGAGGGCGGCCCTCTGAAGCCATCTGCTCTGGCCCAGACATCAGCTGTGGAAGGTGATCATTGTATTTACATGCTCGTGAGTCCCTGTGCCAGATTCCTCCGTTGTTGGGGTCTTGGGCAGGACCACTGGAGGTGTCGTCGACTGGGCTCCCTCACACCCTACCGTAAGCACGGGATTATTCTGTACTATGCTGTACGGACTTCTGGAGACAGCCAGCCTCAACAACCAGTTAGCAAATCTAGTCCATTAGTACACTGAGGAAGTTATATACCAGGCCACATGAGGGTCTAATTCAGAAAGGCAAGCATTTAACCAATCAACAAATATGGTCAGTCTGGCTAGGATGGTATCCTCCTGCTTCACAAAATTCAGGGTGCCACGCAAACTTACACAGTGAAAACCATGGCTCTCGTGGGGGAAAGTAGAGCTGCGACACGGCCCTCAAAATAGTTCATCAGTGACACGCTAAACACAGACAGGAACCTAAGGGAAAAGGGTGGCACACTTGTGCACCTGAAATTGTTTTGAAAAATCCATTCAAGCCATAATAAATGTGGCCATTTATCTAAAAGCCTGAAGCTTGCTTGCACAAGGAAACATGGGGAGGGGCGCGGCCTGTGGGGTGCTGCGCGGTGGGGGGCAGGGAGTGCCCGGCCCACATGGCATGGTGCCTCACAGCTCGGAGGTCGTCAGGTGCGGGGATGTGTGTGTGTGGGCATCGTGTACCCTACACACCTCAATCCCGCTGGGGCACTTTTCTGTTTACTTTACCAATAAAATCACACAAAACGCAACATGCACACTCTGCTCAAATCATCCCGTTATTCTTCAGTCGTGTTGGAAAAAATTCACATTTCCGAACAGAGCGTCGCAGCAGAGTGGTAATCTCGGGAGCGGCGAGCCTGTCTCCGCCCTCACGGGAGTGACTGTAAGGAGGGAAACAACAAGCCAACAGTTGCATACAGCACGCTAGGAGCCCCTCCACTCACGTGTCGCAAGCAAACCCCCGAGGATGGTATCAGGTGGGGACTGTGGAGTGATCAGGTGAATGGCGCCCGTATAAAACAGACCCCAGAGGGCTCCCACGCCCCTTTTGTCGGATGGAGACAGTTGTCTGTGAACCAGGAAGCAGGTCCTCACCAAACACTGAATCTGCCAGCGGCTTGACCTTGGACTTCGCAGCCTCCAGAACAGAGAGAAAAATGTGTTTCATTTAAGCCCCCAAGGGGACTTAAGGGGACCAAGCAGGGCAGCAGGACAGTAGGGACAGATTTGCGGTAGGTGGTACTGGGGTCACTTCCTAGAGCTGATTTAACAGAGTCCCACAGACGGGGGGCCGGGGAGGTGTTAAACAGGAATCGGCTGTGTCCCAGGAGGAGGCCAGAAGTCCTAGATCAAGGTGTCAGCAGGGGTGGGTCCTTCCTGGGCTGTGATGGAGAACCTGTTCCAAGCCCCTCGCCCTTGGCTTCAGTGGTTTGCCAACATCTTCAGCATTCTCTGGCTTGTGGAAACACCAGTTCCTCTTCACGTAGCATTCTCCCTGTGTATCTGTGTCCAAACTACCCCCTTCAAAAAGAAAGATTTTATTTATTTATTTATTTGGAAAGCCTGAATGGGGGAGGGGCAGAGGAAGAGGGAGAATTTTCAGCAGACTCCCCGCAGGGCTCCATCCCATGACCTTGAGATTATGACCCCCCCAAATTACCCCTTTTATGAGGACAGTAGATATATTGAATTAAGGGCTACCCTCCGCCAGTGGAACCCCATCCTAACTGATTACATCTGCAATAACCTTATTTCCAGATAGGGTCACATTCTGAGGCACAGAGGGCTAGAACTTTAACAAATGAATGCAGTTCCACCTTTCACAGCTGGTAAGGAAAGACACCTTTAAGCAAGTGACATTTGAGCAAAAACCCCTTGGTAAAATGAGGGAGCGAGCCATGCAGACATCAGAGGGAACAGCATTCCAGGAGGAGGGAACAGCAAACATGAAGGTTGTGTGATGAGATGCGGACTGGGGTGCTGAAGGAGGAGGCAGGATCACTGTGTCCAGAGGCAGCAGGGAGAAGAGGGCCGAGAGATGAAATGAGAAACAGAATGACTCATCAACAGGAAATCCAACAACTATGAGCCATAAAATTAACCGAATAAAAGGGGGAAAATTGATAAATTCAATGGAGACAAAAAAAAAATCCCAGCAGACATCCCCAATACAAATTCTAAGGTAAAAATAGACTAAAATTTCCTCTTACTGTGAAGAATGCACATCATATGAGTGGTGTGCGGTAAAGGCATTTCCGTTAAGCAGAAATGCAGAGGGATGTCACCTCCGTGGCCAACATGGATGTTTCTGGAGTCTAGCTGAAGCCCTAAGAAAAGGAAACAAGCAATGTGCTCATCATTGTTTGCAGATAATGTGCTCCAAGGTCACTCCCTTCCAAAGGAGGCATTTTCAAACTATGAGACGGGAGTCTGCCATCATTTACACCCTCTTCTCACGCATTCTGGGTCCACCTGCTTGCTGTCATCATGGCTACGGAAGCCAGCTGGCCTCGCAGGTAGAGCTTGGTGGGTTAGGATAGGGCCAGGGTAGAAGGGGTAGAAGGGGGAGTATTTGTTCCCGTGGTGGGGGTGGGGAGCTGACTTTTGTTAACCGCTTTAAAAGCCCCCAGAAATACTAATGATAGGCTCAAATTAGCCAACTCTCAATTCAAGATACTCTATGGCAGTCTGACACTTCCAGGGGACACTGGAGTCCCCCCCTCCCCACCGTCTCCTGCAGGCACAGGGCACAGGGCACTGATGATGAAAACCAGGCCAGATTCCCCACAACTCATAATGTCGATACTTCTCTCTTCAGTCATGTTTAATCGACTGTTTAGCCTATCAATGTTTTATGTTAATTAAAACAGTTAATGATCATTTTTTCTATTTCCAGAAGTTTTTTTTTTTTTCTTTTGGAGGAGCTCTTTCAAATTGCTTGCCCATACTTTACAGTCTCTTATTCCTTGCCCCAAATTTTAAGCTTCTTTTTTATTTCCTTAAACACGTGAAACATAATGATCTCATCGTATGTCTGAGAATGCCAGCGTCTGCAGTTTTCTGGACATAGTTTTATGCCTGTGCTTCCAACAGCTCTCAGAGTGGTTTTATCCCTCTTGTGTTTTGCAACTTTTCAGCGTTGAGTTGCCTCTTTTCCCTCAAAAGCTATCTGGGGGACGTTGTTGAAACCTGGCTGGAACTTTCATCCCTTCCATGAATATTCACAGTTATCCTTTTTAAAAAGACGTTTTCACTCTTGTTACTTTGCAGTCAGAGAATGTCTCACGAGACGTCTCTAGAAACCAGGTTGTCTGTTGTGTCGCATGTACGATTCGTATTATAGGTTAAGGATGCTCTCTGCCCTGTTTAGAGAAAAGCGTGTTCTGCGATCACAGACACCGGTGTGGAGAACATATCCTGCTGTTTAAACTTCAAGCTTAGCCAGGACTGGGGCTGTGTTTCCCTCCAGGGCTGCACCAGAATGACAGCTCACTGGCATCCTGACACGGGGGAAGGGCAAGTATAGATACGGTGAAGTTCAGCCCAGGCCTGCGGGTCCCCCTGAAGTCCTAAGGCATCAGCTTGGGCGTGAGGCTTAAGGTGGGGAGATCCCAAGACTTTCTACCTAGACCCCACTGGCTCACACCCAGCCTTGCTCCTCTGAAATCAAGGAAGAGCGAGAAGCTTGTGTATAGTAGAAGCCTAAGGGAGTGGCAGCAGGTGGGGTCCCACCTGGGGGACCTCTGGGACCAGGGTGTCCCCAAAGCCCTATGGCCAGGGCCTTCGTGGGTTTTCACTTGCTGTTGGGTGGAGGGTGCACACTTTCATTTTCAGAAGTGACCAGTTTCCGACGATGCCTTCTGTGGTCGCTCTACTCTCCGGTCAGCAGGATTCGAAGCCAGGGAAGGTTGGAGTCGTGGAGTACAATGTGACGTTTTATAAAGTTCATTGGGGCGCTGTTCCACGACAAAAGGGGTCTGGAGGGGCCAGAGCAAAGGCAGGGGCGCGAGGAACTCCAGGCACAGAGCGGGGGCCAGGAGTCCGAAGGGGACGGGGAGCCCTCCGTCTGAGGCTCCCTGGCAAGTCACCCCTTCTCTGGGGTCCCCCGGGTGCGGAGAGGGACCCCAGCTGCGCAGACCGGCCGGGCCGGACCTAAAACGAAGCCTGCCTGGCTTCCGGCCCCGAGGCTGGCTCCGGAATGGAGGAGAAATCCCTGCATTTCCCGGGTAGACGTGGAAGGGATCAGGTTACCTTCTAGTCTCGCGGACAGAAGCGGCTCTTCTGGGAAAGGGGGCGCAGAGGGGCAGGGACGGTCGGAGGGGCCCGGCCGGTGGTGCAGTGGGGTAGGGGAGAGAGGCCGAGCAGGGCCTGGCTGCCGGGGGACCCGCCGGGAGCGAGGTCGGGGGAAAGGAAGGGGAGGCCTGGGACGTGGAGCTGGTGGGGAGGGCGGCGCCGACTCTCCGGGCCGGAGGCGGGGCGGACCCCGGGGTGCAGAGCCGGGCGGAGAGGCCCGCGGCGCCCACACTCCAGCGACCAGCCCGGACGCCCACCCCCGCCCGGCGCCGGGGAGCGGGCGCCCGCCCTCCGGCCCCCTCCGCGTCGCCGCGTCGCCGCGTCGCCGCCCCTCCCCTGGGCCCCCGCGCCGGCCCCTCCCACCCCTCCCCGCCTCCCGCCCCTTCCCCCTCTCCCTCCCCGCGGCCCCCGCCTGCGCGCGCCATTCCTCGCGGTCCTCCGGCCGAGCGTCCCGCCAGCCGCGTCTCGGCCATGGCGGGCCCGGGGCCGCGCCCCGCCAAGGGCTACCGGGTGGTGCTGCTGGGGAGCGTGGCGGTGGGCAAGACCGCGCTGGCCACGCAGTTCGCCTGCGGCCGCTTCCCGGAGCAGTGCGAGCCGTCGGTGGAGGAGCTCTTCAGCAAGGTGATCGAGGTGAACGCGGCGCCCGCGCTGCTGGAGATCGTGGACACCGTGGGCGCCGAGCACCTGGTCACCCTCAAGGACCTGTACATCAAGAACAGCGACGGCTTCGTGGTGCTCTACAGCGTGTGCAGCGAGGCCTCGTTCGAGGCGGTGCGGCCGCTGCGGGAGCGCATGGGCCGGCTGCGGGGGCCCAAGGCCGTGCCGCTCGTGCTCGTGGGCACCAAGGCCGACCTGGACGCCGAGCGCCAGGTGCTGACGGCGCGGGGCCGCGCGCTGGCCCGCGAGTGGCGCTGCCCGTTCCTGGAGGTCACGGCCAAGAGCAAACTCATGGTGGACCAGGTGTTCACGCAGGTGGTTCGCGAGATGGAGGCCCTGGCCCCGCCCGAGGCGGCGCCCCCGGCGCCCCCCAGCAACGCCCAGGATACGTGGCCGTCGGAGAGGTTCATCGGCTGAGACCCACGGTTGCTCTCGAGGACGGCCAGCGCTTTTCTGATTCCCGAAGCTCAGCCCGCCTCCCCAGCTTTGGAAAGAAAGTTACGGCGAGGACCAGGGGTTACTCCGCGCAACCCCGACCGCGCCTCCGCCGTCTGCGAGCTCCGAGAGGCTCGGGGAAGCTTTGCCGCTTTGCTGACCTCTTGGAGGAAGCCCCAGATCCAGATCTTTTTCCTGGGTGGAGAGAGCGAGCCGCCCTTTTCAAGTGGGGTTTGTTAGGGACCCCCCCCCCCCGCCTTTTTGGACAACGAGGGCCGCGAACCCAAGCCTCGGTGCGGCTCCTTCCGTGAGGTTTTCGTGTGTTTACCTCTGCCCTGCAGCCTCCAACGGAGCAGTCCTGTTTCCCCTCTGCGAGTTTCTAAATATAGGGATGACACACGGCTGGGCTTGAAGGGTGGTGCGCACCCGGGAGGGGAGAGGGAGCCGCTCGCCCAGGCCTTCCCTTCTGTAACTGACATCCCAGCGATGTTGCATCTGCCAATTGAGTGAAAATAAAGTGATCGGAAAAGGTGCTCGTTTTCAATATCGGTGTTTCTAGTACTGAGAGCTACGGTTCCTGCGTTTGCAGCACTGTCTCTGCTCCTCGGTTCTAACCGCCTCGCACGGTGGTCACCAGAGGGAAAATGGCGCATCTGGCACGTATTCCTCCGTTTCCAGAGGGTAGGCTGTCTCGTCTGATACCCGCATAGTTCACAGTGACCCAGGGACTGACGTCAGAGCAGACCGTGTAAGGATCTTTTTCTAGAGTTTTCCCATAAGGAGACAAGAAACTTTTCTTGCACTAGTTTAAAAGTGCCATTGTTTTATAACTTTAAGAATCTGTCTTTGATAGGAGTCGTGTGTGCCTACTGCCACAAGTTAATGATTCTGCCTCGCCCGCTACAACAAATCTTTCACATTTAGGAATCTAGCCTTACCACTTAAACCTCTTCTAAAAGAAATAGCAAGAAAAACAAATCAAAGAAACAAGAATGCTCAAAACTGTGCCAGTGACCTGAAAAAGTCTGTTTTGTTACAGGAACATTAGGTATAAAGTGATGGTCATGCATGGCTCTGGGAATTCCTTTGACTTCCTATATGAGGTGTGGACAGAGTGTGGATTTTTTGCAACATAAGTTTTTGTATTTTAGGACCTGACAGTGCCTGACAGTCAGTTCACCAGGGGAGAGGGCCAGGCTGGGTGTCCCCTGTCTTTTCTCTCTTCCTCTCTCCCTGGGACTTTGGGGCGGGGGGTGTTGGGCACTTACGTTTGAGCCCTTGAAGTCCAGCTAACCCACTCCCTCTTCTGACCCTCTGTGTTCTGGGGTCACTCCTCCTGGCAGTGTTTCTTCACACCCCTTTCCAGAACCATCTCTAAGGGGATATTTCAAACACAGGGAGGCGAGGAGGGGGCCTGTGGAGGGGTGTGTGTGTTGCGGGAAAAGACCTTGCTGGCCTCAGCTCTCTTTGTCCAAAGCTGCCCCTTTCTCTGCTGGAACAGAGGCAAAAAACCCAACACTGTTCTGGACAGGGCGTTGAGCCGTGCAGAGAGAAAGCATGCAGGGAACAAATGGCGTCCTGTTTTCAGGCATGGAGCTGGGCCCCAAGGACGGCCAGCTGAGTGACCCCCAGCCTGCCCGGCCTGTGTTTCTGACACCTCCTGCTTGCTCTGAGGCCTCCTGGGAGGTCTTGTGTCCCTGGATTCCTGTGCCTCTGGATAATAGGTTCAATCCAGGGAAAAAAAGTACAAGCAGACATTTCTTTTAGATTCGTAGGGCCACCTAAGATCCTTCCAGTCAGACCCACATTTCGGCTCAGGGCCCAGGGTGTTCAGCATGACAAATGATCAGGATTGTGACCTGAGGAATAGGTCTGAAGTAGTTTCTGTGTGTGTATGCGCACGCGTGCACACACACACTAAAATTCAAGACCTACACACTAGATTTTCTTCCTCCTCCTACCTTTCTTACTTCTAAGTCTGCGGCACGTGAGCTGCCTGTGGTCCCTCTGGAGTCAAGAGCGGCCCAGATAACGCAAGTGGCTTGACAAGGAGCAAATGTTCCCAGGGAGGGAGGCCCCTGGGCGGCCGGTGTGTGAGCTCGCAGATGGTCTTACTGCCGCAAGCCATTCACAGTTGGGCCCCGGGCCCGGGCCCTGTGCTTGCTCAGCATCCCAGGGAAGGGGAAACCAGTTTCCCAAATGGTTGTAACAGCCTCATATACACACACTCCGGATGCTCCAAATGGTCGGCGGCCAAGTCTGCGCAGACGCTTGTCTTCCCTGTGTTGCGGTTTCCGTGCGTGGCACTCAGAGTACTGGTGACAGCTGCGAGCTCTATCGGGGCTTTTATGGCATGGGATTCCCTCTTCAGTGGGATGCCTGCTCTTTTTGTCAGCTTTTAAAATTGTGTGATCTGTCCTTCGCTTCTTAGTTCTCCGAGGTTTTGCTCTGTCACCGTGTTGGACAGCCTCTGCGACGGGTCCTGGGACCCCCCACTTCTGGTCCTCCTGCCCTGCGGGGCTCCCTCCCCTAGGGGGTGGGCAGGACCCAGGGACTGTCCTCTAGGGAATATAACAGGACCATAGCAGTGGGCTGTCACTTCTCAGATTAAATCACGAACCACTGCCCCCTCCCCGCCCCGGTCTTCATCAGCCTTTCTCAGAGCCTGTGCTCTGTGGCAGGCCAGCGCCATGCGGGGACCGGCCTGGGGGAGATGGCTGGGTGGCGGTGAGGAACTGAGATCCCAGCCAGCACCCAGCGGGGGCCCGAGACCGGCCAACAGCTCCCACCGGAGCTCGGAGCTCGGAGCTCGGGAGGAGGCTCCTTTCCCAGCTGAGCCTTGGGATGAGGGCAGCCCCCGGCCCACCCCTCTCTGCAGCCCGGGAGGGCCCCTGAGCAGAGGCCCCAGCTGAGCCTCCCCGAGTTGCCTGACGGACCTGCAGACGTTTACTGTTTTACCCCAGTAAGCTTCAGGGCGAGTTGTTCCGCAGCAACAGACACTACTAACAGCTCCGGTACGCGGGGCAGGGGACCGGCAAGCAAATACCAGACAGGCCGGGAGGCTTGGGACCGACCGGTCGGCGGGCAGAGCCGAGCATCGTTCGGGGGAGTGTCGGCGGGGCCCTGGACAGGCCATCGGTGGGCGGCAGGGCTCGCAGGACTTCCCAGGGAGGGGGGCCAGGGAGGGAGAACAGCAGAACCGTGGCCACCTTGTCGCCCGCAGCAGTGCGGGGAGCGAGCAGCGCCCACTGACAGCCACGAGAGCCAGGTGGTTTGCATGCTGCCGGCCTCTTCCCGCCGCCTGGAGCACCACGGGAAAAGAGAGGCCAACCGAGAGATCTGGGAAACAAGAAGGAATCCGTGCTTGGTCGTTTTGAGGATTCACAGTTTCTCCAAATGGCAGAAGACGCTGAAACTAAGAAATGACCTCCCAGGGAATATCAGATCTGGGAGAAGTTGGCAAATGAAGCCAAGTGTGACCGTCGAGGCCTCAGAAAGAGCAAAGGTGATCGCTCAGAGGGCCATTCAGTCACGTGATGGGCCCGTGACACAGAGTGATCCTCTGCCCCAGAGACGGGGCCTCTCGGAAATCCCCACAGTGGCCCCTCAGCTGTCCCAGGAGCCCAGGCTAGATCAGGGCTCATCCCAAAGACCTTCATGGGCAGGACTTTTCACCAACAGAGTGAACCCAATTCTCAAACAGATTCGTGGGTGTATCTTTTCTCTTATGGAGTTAACCCCAAATCACAGGAGATCCACCAAGGTTTTGGGAAAAAATGTTATCAACAAAGACAGTCCAGAAAAGTCCAGAAAGGACAGAGCCTTTCAAAAGGAAAAGAGACTCTGGTTTCCCCAACCTCCCACCCTGAACAATTTTACTGGAAGGAAGCAGGCTGAGAAGACTGATTTGTTGCAAACATGTGCTTTCACTTAAAAAAATGGGGTGGGGGGGTTGCCTGGGTGACACAGTCACTTAAGCATCCGACTCTTGGTTTCAGCTCAGGTCATGATCTCAGGGGCCTGGGAACAAGCCCAGCACTGGGCTCTGGGCTCAGTGCAAAGTCTGCCTGAGATTCTCTACCCCTCTCCTCTGCCCCTCCCGCTCGTTCTCTCTAAAATAAATAAATCTTAAAAATAAAGGGGGAGGTGGATAGCTCAGAGGGCAAAATAAAGAGGTCAGAGGACAGACGCTAAAGCAAAGGAGGATTATTTCCGGGACTTAAGACCTAACCAAAGGATTTCTTGGCAGGGTTTCAGAATTGCTATGGAACAGTGACTCCTTTGTGTCTCCCACTGCCCCCTTTTCTGACCAGGAGTGTCTAGACATGTTACCCTGTGTCAGTCCCACCACTGGACACAGTGGGGCACATGGCAGTGGGGAGGGAGCTAACTGGATCTGCAGACCCAGAGAAACTGTATTTGAGGGACTGCACTAGAGGACCCTGATCTTCGTCTGGACGATGATAACGAAATGGTGAACTTCGAGATGATGAGACATGGGAGACCACATTCCTCCATTTATATGTACATCCACAGTCCGTCATGGTGGTGGAGGGGTGAGTGAGTCCCAGCTCCGTCTCCCTCCGTCATGTTGCCGTCTAGCTAACTCCTGCCCCATAACAGGCAAGCGAGAAAATATCCATATCCACGGCTATTACAGTCACCGTCTGTCACTGGTCATGAGGCCATTGTTGATTTTTAAATTGTGATGAAATACACATAACACACAGTTTACCATCTTAACTCTTTTTCAGTATACCGTTCAGTGGTATTTATGTATTACACTATTGTACCACCCGCCGTGGAACTTTTTCTTGTCTTTTTTTTTTCTTTTTTAGGATTTTTATTTATTTATTTGAGGGGAAGAGAGAGAAGCAGGCTCCCAGGGAGCCCCGTGTGGGGCTCGATCCCAGGACTCTGGGATCATGACCTGAGCTGAAGGCAGAGGCTTAACTGACTGAGCCACACAGTGCCTCCCACCCCGAACTTTTTCATTTGCAAAACTGAAACTCTATATGCATTAAACAATAACCCCCACCCCAGCCCTGGCACGCACCACTCCCCGTTCTACTCTACCCGACTACTCGAGGAACCTCACGCAAGTGGACTCATACAGTGTTTGTCTTTCTGTGACCGTCCTCAAGTTCCACCCACGTTGGAGCATGTGACCAAATGTCCCTGCTTTTTAAGGATGAATATGTTCCGCTGTATGGATACACCACGTTGGGCTTCTCCATTCGCCTCTCAATGGGAACTGGGTTCCTTCCACCTTCTGGCTACGGCGAGTAATGGTGCTCGGACATGGGTATGCGGCTGTCTCTGCAACACCCTACTTTGTTTTTTTTGTTTTTTTTTAAGATTTTATTTATTTATTTGACAGACAGAGATTACAAGCAGGCAAGAGAGGCAGGCAGGGAGAGAGAGGAGGAAGCAGGCTCCCCGCAGAGCAGAGAGCCTGATGTGGGGCTCGATCCCAGGACCCTGGGATCATGACCTAAGCCGAAAGCAGAGGCTTTAACCCACTGAGCCCCCCAGGCGCCCCAGCAACACCCTACTTTGGACAGACACCCAGAACTGGAGCTGCTGGACCATATGCTAATTCCATTTTTAACTTTTAAAGAATCACCCTATAGTTTTCTGCAGCGGCACATTTCCACAAACACCGGCCGAGCACAAGCCCTCTGATTTTTCCACATCCCCGCCACCGCTGTAACCGTCTCTCTGTCTGTCTGTTTCTTCATAATAGTCATTCCAGTAGGTGTGAGAGGACGTCCCATTGTGCTGTTTGCTTCCGTAATGATGAATGACGTTGAGCATCTTCTCACACGCTCACTGGCTGTTGGTGTCCCTTCTCTGGAGAAATGCCTCTCCAAACTCGTCCATTTTTAAACCAGGTGGGCTTTTTGTTAAGTTTTAGATGTTCTCTGTATATTCTGGATATTAACCTCTTAGCAGATCTATGATTTGCAAATATTGTTTCCCATTCTGTAGGCTGCCTTTGATACATACACATTCGATATGTAACGATATACAAAACATTTTTGATCATGTCCTTGGACACGCACACAAAATCTTAACACTCTCATGAAGTCCGGTTATCCAGTTTTTCTTCTGTTGCCTGTGCCTTTGGCATCATATCTAAGTCATTGCCGAATCCGAAGTTGTAAATGTTTTGACGAAAATGTAGGTTGGGTCTATTCTAGCCCATGGACTATGTTTGTCTTTAGGCCACTTCCACACTATTTGGTAATAGTTTTGAAACCAGGAACTGTGTCTTCCAGCTTTGGTGGTCCTTTTTTTAAGATTGCTTTCACTATCCAGGGTCCCTTGAGATGTCATACATATTTTAGGATCAGTTTTTCTATTTCAGCCCAAAAAAATGACATAGAGATTTTGGTAGGAATTTCTCTGAATTTCTAGAAAGCTCCGGGTAGTACTGACATCCTTACGACCCCTAACCTGCCCGTCCACGGACATGAAATGTACGTCCATTGACGCCTTCTTCCCTTCAGCAGTGCTTGGTTCTCCGCACCGCACTGCTTCCACCTCCTTGGTTAGGGTTAATCTCGGTATATTCTTCTTTTTGATGCTATTGTAAGTGGGATTGTTTTCCCAATTTCCTTTTTGGATTGTTCATTGTTAGTGTATAGAAATGCAATTGATTTTTTTTTTGCACTGATTCTGTACCTTGCAACACTATGAAGTTATTACTACTAACAGGTGTTTTTTTTTTTAATGAAATATTTAAGGGGGCGCCTGGGTGGCTCAGTCATCAAACATCTGTGACTTCAGCTCAGGTCATGATCCCAGGGTCCTGGGATCCAGCCCCACATGGGGCTCCCTGCTCAGCGGGAAGCCTGCTTCTCCCTCTCCCTCTGCTGCTCCCCCTGTTTGTGTTCCCTCTCTCACTCTCTATCAAATAAACGAAATCTTTAAAAACATGAAATATTTACAGTTTTCTGCATTTAAGATCATGTCATCTGAGAACAAAGATAATTTTATTTCTTCTTTTTCAATTAGGAGGTCATAATTATTATTATTATTATTTTTTTGCTTGCCCAATTGCTCTGGCTAGGACTTCCTTTACTATCATGAACGAGTGGTGAAAGCGTGTTTCCTCACCTCCTCGCAGACCTTAGAGGAAAAGCTTCCTGTCTTTCATCATTGCGTATGATGTTCACTACGGACTCCTCCTGTATCCCTTCTGTTATGTTTAGTTTCCTTCTATTTGTAGTTCGTGGAGTGTTTTTATCATGGAAGGATACTGAAATTTGTCGAGTAACTATTTTTGCGTCAAGTGAGGGGATCGTGCAGGTTTTCCCCCTTCATTGTGTCAGTGTGCTGTATTACATCAATGGATTTCTTTTTTTTTAATGGATTTTACTTATTTATTTGACAGAGAAAGACACACAGAGGGAGAGAGGAATGGAAGTACCAAGAGGTGCTGCCAAGATCCCACTTAGTTCCTGGGAATAATAGTGAGAGGAGCTAGTCCCTCTACCGCCCCTTGACTCCCCAACTTCTGTATTTGGGCCTTGGGAAAAACAGCACCATATATACTGTGTTATGACTGTCATTTAGATAATGTCACAACCTGTGAGAGGCAGCGCCTTCCTCTCAGAGTGTCGTCTCCCAGCTGGCGCTTACCTGAGTCCTCAGCAGACCATCAGGCTTTTTCTCAGTGGCGCATTCTGGAGGAGTCCATGTGTGTCGCTCATTGCTTTGCTTCTTTTGCTATAAAATTAATCTCTTTATCTGAGAAATGTTCTGTGGGATACCAGAAAGGTCCACAAGGCCTACTGTGAATCTGCGGACGGTAGTGCGGACGGAAGCGTTACAAGCAGGGAAAGCGAGTTCGTGTCCAGACTGAATGTCTGTGCCAGTGAGAACCAATCGTGGTTCCTTCCACGACGGAAGAGATCGAATGTAATCCGTCTTCCACCAAGCGACTAGCTGCTCCCCCGGGAAATGGCACCATGTCAGGGGCTCCACACTCGTCTCTGCTCTTGGTGGGTTAGATTCCCAACGGTGATGATGTCCAGGTCAGACCTGGTGAGGCCAAGTCCAGGACACTGAGCCCATGCATAGCCTCCAGCCCTGCCTCCTTGGCCGCTCTGAACATGAGCCATTGGACAAGCATCTGGATGGCTGGCTGCTGTCCCAGAATGGACTGTCCCATGCAGCTGGTTCCTGAGTGCCTCCTCCGCAGCAGATGCCTTTGGACAAGCATTCCCACGCGACAAAGAATCTTCCCAGTCAGTGTCTACCCAGAGAGATCGCCTCATGTGCCCACCCAGATCATATTGTTACCAACCTCCCAATGTGGTTTTTTCCTAAGGCTCTGGTGATCCAGCCAAGTCAATAGCAACCATCCATGAATCAACACAGAGTCATACTTCTGGCCATCTTTCAGGCCAGGCAAGGGGGACAACGACCAGACGCGGTGCTTGAAGTCATGACCACTGAGAGGATTTTCCTTCGTCTCTGTCCTTTCGGGCCACCACATGAATGCTTGAGCCACCCAGTTCTGGACCATCTGTAAACCAGGATCATGGTTTTTCCTTCTCGATCAGCTGGTCATAAAGACCTTGCTATGAGGTCTTAGGCTTGGATTATGGGCGAGGACACAATGCAGCCGGAGAAGGTGAGAGACCAGCCCCTCAGCACATATGGACAGACTCTGTAGATACCCGGCACTGAAAACAGTTGCACCAAAGATCTCACCGTGGTCGCTCAGGGCCCCCCAGCCTCCCAGTCTGTGTATATGCCTACTCGCTGCCGCGGCCATGTGGGAGCTGGAGCTGGGCCTCACAGCGAGATGGTGGCATTCTCCTGCTGCACAAACACAGTCTCAGAGGACCCCAACGTCAGCGAGACAAGACCACTCTGTGACCGGGATGGATCAAGAAACATGGAGGGTGCCTGGCGGCTCATGGGTTAAGCCTTTGCCTTCAGTTCAGGTCATGATCTCAGGGTCCTGGGATCAGGCTCTCTGCACAGCAGGGAGCCTGCTTCCCCCTCTCTCTCTCTCCCTGCCTCTTCACCTACTTGTGATCTCTGTCAAGTAAATAAATAAAATCTTTAAAAAAAAAAGACACACGGAGTCCTTGGGAATCATGTCTGAATATGGACAGAAATAAGAATAATTCCAAAACCACAGAGATAACCAAACACATCCCCTCTCGTGGTTTCTGCGAGTGACCACTGCTTTTCACCAGTTACAGCTGACCCTTGTACAGCGTGAGGTTTGGGGATGCGGACACCCAGCCGTGCAGTTGGAATCCGCGTAGGACTTATGACTCTCCCCAAACCAATAGCTTAACTACTGATAGCCTCCAGTTGCCTGGAAGGCTCACCGAGGACAGAAACAATGCTCAGCTGCTGTGTTGCATGTAGCGATTAACTGTATTCTTACCATGAAATAAGTCAGAGAAAAGAGGATATTAGTAAGAAAATCGTAAAAGAGAGAAAATACAATTCACAGCACTGGACTGTATCTATCGAAACTATCCGCGTCCAAGCGGACCTACACGGTTCAAACCCATGTTGTTCAAGGGTCAACCGTGCAGCCTCCCCTCCTTCTAGATAAGACGTACTACAATGATAGTCTGTCCTGAAATGTCCCCCAATTCCTGACAGCATCCGTTCCAGAGCGAAACCCTACTTTCTTGAACCTGCTATAAAATCACCTCCTACAGGCCCGATCTAAGTGCTTTCTAGTACCTTCTCTCTGAGACACGCCCCCCAGGGTATGAGCTCCCCTCACGGGCTCAACAACAGCTCTGTTCCTGTGGGCTTTAGCTGGAGGACACTGGTGCTGCCCACAGCTCGTCTGTGGAAGGCCACGTCACTTCCGACAGCAAATCGCGTGGCAGGCAGGGAGCTGGCGACAGAGCCACTATGGGTAATCTAGCAGGGCTTGACTTCATAGACATAATCAGGTGCTTATCAAACTTCTGCAAGAGTTGGAGGGGGAGGCTCTCGGCGGCTTGGGGGTAGGGAAGGGTCGGGCCTGTGCACCTGACCCTGGAGTCAGGAGCTGATGGAACCACCACAGTGGCCATCCCAGGCTCCGGACCACACACAGAGCCGCTTCTGCTGCTAACATCCCCGCCGATCCCCACCGTCCCTGCCGCCCAACATCTAGGTAGCTGGGAGGAGACACTGAAACCCTGCTCAGAAAGCACCCCCCCCCATGACCTTGCCCGCCTGCTGCAAAGAGCAGAGAGCGGCCAGGGGCTCAGCCCCCACCCCTTTCCTACCCCCAGCTCTGCGGGGAGGGCGCCGTTGGCAGAACCACACTCCCATCTGGACCCGAGACGCAGGGAATAGGGTGCTGTTAGCAACCCCAAAGGTGGCCCTGAGCAGCTGCCTACCCCCTTCCAGAATGTTTTTGTTCCTCCTTTTTCCCTTTTTTAAAACAAAACAAATATTTAAGTTTAACCCCACTGGGGTCAACTTCTGACTGGCAGCCACACGACCCTTGTTAGTTCAGCTTGCTCCTTCCCTTGACTTGGGGAGGGGCAAACCCTGGGTTGCTTTCTTTCCCTGTGGTTTCCTCTTTCTGACTCTTTCCAGCCCCCCAGCCCCTCCCCCACCCCCAGGGCATCCCCAGCCAGGGTGCACCAGGAAGGGCTGCCCTGACATGAGTCTATCAGGGTGCGGGGACTCTCAGGGGTCTGCAGGAGGTGGGAGGAGCCCCCTGAACAAGTCCGTCCTGTCTCCTCATCCACAAGGCCCACCAGCTCCCCTGAGGCCAAGTCGGGAACCTCAGGCACCAGCCCCATCATCAGCTGTGACAGAAATTGGCTCTTGCGGTCCACTGGAGAAGGCAAACTCGTCGGGGAGTGGGGCCTGAGGTGAGTGGTGTGGGGGCCACGAGGTGGTTGTAGGTGAAATGAGGGGAGATAGTCAGTCCACAAGGAACAGAGGTCCCTGAGCTGTCTGAGGGCATCTGAAGGAGGGAAGGAGTCGGGTACTCCCTTCAGAGAGCCATCCTGTAGGGAGTGAATCCCGTGGCCCCTGACCTGGGCCTCCATGACCGGCCTTGGGTGCCTTCCTAGAACCTCAGCTCGGGAGGTCAAGGGCTTCTGGAAGCAGACCACTGAGCCTGGCCTCCCAAACACCTGTCATACTGGCCTCTTGTAAAGTCCCTCTTGGCCGAGAGTGAGGCCCAGCCCCATTCCAGAGAGGACCGAGGGCTGCTGGAAAGGTGTATCCTGCAGCCCTGGCCAGGAGAAAGGACTTATTTGGAAACAGCGAGCATTTTCCTGGATCTCAGGCTGCTATTTAGAGAGGCCTGGATCCGGGAACACAGGGCAGCGATGGGCGGGTCACAGCTGCTGGGGGGGCAGGGCCGGGGCCAGGAGAAGCTCCGGACACTGGTCCCCTCGTGGTGTCTGTGCTGTGACAGCTTTGGGACAAACCCACCAAGGCAGGGAGGGAGTCTCCACTAGCTTTAATGGTGGTGGGTTTAGGGGCCTCTAGGGTGACTTAGGGGGAGGGGTGTCTCTCCATTCCCCCTGACACAGAGGGAGGTCCCTGCTCAGAGTGTAAGGTGACACCAGGGGGGAGGGGATGCCTCTGCAGGAACTGTCCAGGGCCCACCCAGCGTGGGAGGAGGAAAGCAAGTTTTTTTGTTTCCAAGGTTTCAAAAATTAGTCCAACCCCTGGGAAGGAGGGGACAGTGAGGGAAGCCTCAGCCTGGAGCTGGGCATTGAGTCCTTTGGGTTTGTTTTTCTGTGTTAGGAGGTAGGAAGGTAAAAGCCATCACCTTATTTAAATGGGATATAAAATATTAACAGACCTTTCCTTGACAAACTTGTTTGTTGTTACAGACAGAAATCTGGGTGTGGGTTCTGCTGGGATTTGTTTTATCTGGAAGCAAGGAGCTCCTACAGCTGGTGTAGGAGAGGAAATGCACATCGGCACAAACTGAAACTTTGTAAAACGAGCTAAATAAAATCCATTCTTAAGTTACAAAAAAAAAAAAAGCTTTTGCTTTCAGGAAAGGATTCCCATATGCTACTATCAAAAAAACAAAATATAAGAACATTCTTAATGTTTTTATAGGTTACCTTTCTTCTCCAATGCTGATGCTACTTTTAAAATATTCAAACACGGGGCACCTGGGTGGCTCAGTGGGTTAAAGCCTCTGCCTTCCGGCTCAGGTCATGGTCCCAGGGTCCTGGGATTGAGCCCCGCATCCGGCTCTCTGCTCAGTGGGGAGCCTGCTTCCTCCTCTCTCTCTGCCTGCCTCTCTGCCTACTTATGATCTCTGTCTGTCAAATAAATAAATAAAATCTTTTAAAAATCTTAAAAAAAAAATATTCAAACACTCAAGGGTAAGTAGTGTGACCTGATAAATAGTTGTCATTCATTCATTCATTCATTCATCCATCCACATGGGTATGGAACCCAACAGAGGACTTGAACTCATAACCCTAAGCTCAAGACCTGAGCTGAGATCAAGATTCAGAGGAGCACCTGGTGATTCAGTGGGTTAAGCAGAGACTATTGGTTTCAGCTTTGGCCTTGATCTCAGGGCCAGGGATCAAATCCCACCTGGTGTGGAGCCTGCTTCAGACCCTCTCTCCCCTCGCTCTCCCACTCTCTCTCTCCTTCTAAAAAAAATGTAATGATCATATGAATTGAGGCAAACAGTGGTAGTTTACATGCAATTGGAATAGGTTCTGGAAGCTGGGTGCCCCCACATCCAGGCTGGACGAAGTCCACTAGAGCCGAAGGAGAGGCACAGCGCACACAGGCGACGGCAGACGGGATGACTCGCCCACTGAAGACGGGCTGTTGCTGGGTCCGCCCTGCTCAGTCGTCCCTAGATCCTCCTTCAGCTTCTCGAACACCCGGGGCAGGATTGCATGTGCGTGGAGGACCCCCCCGGCCAAGCTCAGACAACCACGACTGTCTCCCTGGGGTGGCCGCTGCTGGCTGCTGGGGGTTGAGGCTGCTCACCACGCCCCCCTCCGGACACGCCGCCCCATGGACAGTAGCTCCAGCAGCAGACCCGGGCCCTCCCCACACGTGTCCCCACTTGGCCATCTCCCTTGACTTCAGCCTCTAAGATAAGACACGGAGAGAGCTGCTGCTTTTCTCCAGGGAGCCTAGCAGGAGGGAGGAGTGTTTCCTACAACATGACTTCCTGATGCGTCACCGCCTGCGAGGGGGGCATTTCTGGACAAGGTCAGGGGGAAAAGCTGTCAGCGCTGCCACCCAAATCCTCATGTATTCAGAACCGCTCAACCAGGGTGAAAACACCCAGATTCCCCCTGAGTGTGCAGTGTAGGGACTCAGCGGGAGAGGAAAGACACCAAGTGCTCCCGGGGTCTGCGGTGACCGCTTCAGGACACTGCTTCTCTGCTAAACCACTGTGGAAAATGTCTTGTCTGTGGCCCTGGAGGTACCCCTCAGCACCTATTCCCCAAGAGGCAGCTAGCCTGTGCCAGGGAGCTGGGTGGGCCCTGCTCGGAAAGGAGAGCCTGCCTGTGAGAGGGCAGGAGAGCCCGCAGGCCCCTGCGACCCCAGGGTCCTTTGCCGGGAGCCAGGCTTCAGGAAAGAGTTCCCGCAGGGTCACATGCCAAATGGAGTTCCTAGAGCCTTAGGCACCTGCCAGCCCTCCAGTAGTTCTGGTGACCTCCACTGAGCACTGCAGGGGAGCACTGGGGGGGGGAGGGAGGGACTGAGCACTGGCGGTGGGGAGAGGGCAGGCCGACCAGGACCTGGCCATGGGCACCAGGGGACCCCCACAGTCCCCAGCGCTCCTTCCTTTACCCTGCGCTGCGCTCAGCATAGAGGACAAGGCCTGGATGTTGAGGCTGGAGTGGGGCGGGGAGAGGATCCCGCCCTCCCCACCCCACCCATCCCACCAGTGGGATGCCGCTGCCACTGAGGGGCTGCCCTTGTGCCACCAAGCTTCCTGCGCCCCGAGCCGGGCTAGGTTGGGGACGGTGGGTGGGTGGTCCTGGGCGCCAGGGCGGAGGCACAGCCGGGCGCGGAGGCGGCCCCAGGTCTCCCCCTCCGCGCAGCCGTCCCTGGCCCGGTGGCTCGTGTCCCCGCCCGCTCTCCGGAAGGGAGGAACCGCCACGTCCCCCGACTGTCCGCCTGCTCCCAGCGCAGCGGCCGGAGATGGCGTGGGAGACCGGGTGCTGCGCGCGTCCCTGACCCCCGCGGCCCCAGGTGCTCCCTGCCCGGACACACCCGTCCCTCCCGGGCTCCAGTGCTGGGCCTCCAGACCCTCGGCGGGGCGGCGGCGGGGCAGGGGGCGCGCGGCTGGCGGGAGGAGGGCAGGCTGCGGCGGCCGTGTCCCCGCGTCCCCGCTGGAGCACCCTGGGACCAGCTTCCAGGACCTCGGGGCGGGGCACTGCCAGCCTTGGCCTCCGATCCGGGGACGGCCAACAGGGTGCTGGGCCCGGGTTCCGCGGGTTCTCAGTCTGCGCTTTCGCACTGGCCAAAGCTGCCGGCAATGGCTCAGAGTGAGACAATTTCTACACCTGGTTTTCTTATCAGTTTCCGGGCTCGCATCTGTCCAACACTCACACAGCGTCGCCTGCATCTCCCAAGCGCCTTCAGGAAGAGACTGAAGGCAGAACACACGGGGCGGGGGGTGGGGGGGGGGGGGGGGGGGGGGGGGATAGGAAGGGAGAGTATGTGTGAATCCTCTGGGGGTCCACGGGGCCCAACATTCCAATGCCGCTTCTGCAGGGCAGTGCTCAAGGACCAAGGCCAAGGTCACATCTCCCACAGTCCCCTAGAAGGGGGGGTGTCACTGTTGGCTCAAGTGCAAGGTTGGGGGGTTATGATTTGTGATGCTGCTGCTTTGGGATCCCAGGTCGCAGAGCCTTTGACTGAGCAGCTGAGCTGTTGGGCCCTGGACTTGGGCCGCAAGCTTCGCCTCCTTCAGAGCATGATTTCCAGCCCAGATCCTCTCCTTCCGCATGTTTACCGGACAGGACCTTAGCCCGACCTGGGAGACGGGCTGCTTTGCCATTCCTGCGAGGGAGAATGGGATGCCAAAAAGCCGATTTTCATTTTCTATTCCTAATATTTCCCTTTGTGAAATTATTCTGCCACAACTCTCTCCAGTACGTTTCCTTGTAAAGTCCCCCTCGGCTCTCTGTTCTTTCCCAGGAAGCACTTTCAGCTGGTAGACGTGCTCAGACGGATCTCCAAGTGTCGCCTCTGTTCTCTCCGGGGGAGCATTTTTCCGTAGGAAAACCCTTTACGCCCGTCCTGGTGCCCAGGTGTGGAAACAAAAGGAAGCTGTACAAACAGGTCGACCTACCGTTTGGTGACATGAGGGAATTTGAGAGAAATTCTTCTACAACATGGAATGTCTTGCTGACGTTGCTTCAGGTTTCAATGAGCCTCTTTTCTCTGTGGAAAAGTCGTTAACTGCCGGTTACTCAATACCAAGGGTTTGAATGTCTGCAGCTCGAGATCAGTCATCCAGAAATGCTTCTAAATATATAACTGAAACAACTCAAAAAGGTGTACTTTAATGCCCATAGCTAAATAAGTTTGTTGGGACGGAATGCCGGGAAGGGCTAGCAAAGCGGGGCAGGTTCTGTGCACGGTGATGGCTCCGCACTCCAACCGGAACAGCGTCAGTCCCCACGGGTAAATGTCCCAGACTTTGCTCCTGACACCGGCAAGACCTGTGCTCACAACAGGACGGGGCCGACCTAGGCCTTCAACCATCCCTCTTTCCCCACAGCGACGGGGGATTGACCTCAAAGCCTGAAGCAAGAGCCCCTTCCGACCGAGCCTTGGACTAGCCCTGAGCCTTTCCTCCCAGGGACATCCCTTGCAAGGATGCCCCCACCCCGAGGCAGAGCACCCCCTTCCCCGCTTTCTGCAGAGACAAGCGAATCACCTGTCAGCACAGAGACGGAGCTCACCATAGGCCTCCTGGGCGGGGGACAGTGGGGCTTCTGTGGGGAATCACCTTCTGGAAGCCTGTGCCTGCTCTAGGCAGGGGAACTGAGCCCGTCTCTGGAGTGGGCGGGCAGCAGGGCTAGCCCACCGGGCCCGGAACACAGCATTCCTGGCACCACTCATGCCAGGGCCTGTGCCAAGAACAGACAGAACTCAGGCTGCAGGGGGGCCTCAGGCAGCACCCCGACCGCATGTCCCAGTGTGGCCTCGCGCAGATAAGAACATGGGTCCCTCCCTTACCTGCAGGATGTGAGGCCAGAGCAGGGGTCCTGGGGAGTCTGCAGGCCCGGGCTGCCGTCAGAAAGAGTCCCTGCCCAGTCACCCCCTCCAGGCCTTGACAAGCAGGTCCCAGCCCAGAATGCCTCAGGCTCTAAGGGCCCACACCCTGCAAGGTCCACTGCCCATCTCTGCAGCAAGGAGGCTGGGACCTGAGACAGGACAGTCTCTCTGTCTGGTCTGCTGGGCTGAAACTGTGTCCACCTTCTCTCCCCCGTGCCTGGAGATCTTGGGGCAAGTCCCCTCTGGCGCAGCTCTTTCTCCCCACCCTAGCACAGGCCGGGGAGAGCCGGCTGGTGCTGCTCTGAGCCTCACTCCCTGGCCTCTGCCCAAACCCCACCCCACCCAGGGTCTCTCAGTCCATCCCTGGCTTTCCCCCCCTTTCCAAGGAGAGGCCCAGAAGCTGATCGGGTCCCTGCAAGAAAGCTCCGAGGAAGTGGAGGGATGCCCTGGCCATTCTGGATCC
>PISX010025967.1:0-25270 GCA_004024625.1 Mellivora capensis | reverse complement strand
ATTTCCTCCTGGCTCAGTTGTGGTAGTTTATATGTCTCTAGGAATGCATCCATTTCTTCCAGATTGTCAAATTTGTTGGCGTGGAGTTGCTCATAGTATGTTCTTATAATTGTTTGTATTTCTTTGGTGTTGGTTGTGATTTCTTCTCTTTCATTCATGATTTTGTTTATTTGGGTCTTTTCTCTTTTCTTTTTGATAAATCTGGCCAGGGGTTTATCAATCTTATTAATTCTTTCAAAGAACCAGCTCCTAGTTTCGTTGATTTGTTCTATTGTTTTTTTTTGGTTCTATTTCATTGATTTCTGCTCTGATCTTTATGATTTCTCTTCTCCTGCTGCGTTTAGGCTTTCTTTCTTGTTCTTTCTCAAGAAACAAGAAAGGTCTCAAATACACAACTTAACTCTACATCTAAAGGAGCTGGAGAAAGAACAAGAAAGAAATTCTCTAGTATTTTAAATGATTGAGAGTAAAGAAAAAAGCATGATTTCTCTGGGGTATACAAATGGTGATAAGGGGGGCTCCTGGGTGGCTCAGTGGGTTAAAGCCTCTGCCTTCGGCTCAGGTCATGATCCCTCAGGGTCCTGGGATCGAGCCTCGCATTGGGCTGTCTGCTCAGCAAGAAGCCTGCTTTCCTCTCTCTTTCTGCCTGCCACTCTGCCTACTTGTTATCTCTGTCAAATAAATAAATAAAATCTTAAAAACAAAACAAAACAAAATGATGATAAGGTTTTCTTCTATTTTCTTATTCTGTAAAGGACCCAACTTATGAAAATCCACAGGATAGTTTGTAAAGAATGTAGGCCCTGGGGACAGACTGGCTTGTATTTTAATAGAATTCCTAATTTCTTGTATTGTGATACATGGCAAGATCCACATGTTGTAGTTGAACTTCAACAATTGTGGTGGCTTGTTATAGCTGCCATTATTATTCCTTTTCTCCTTTCTCAGCCCTTAAGTATCAGCAGTCTTCAAAGTTTAATTTTTTTCTCTCTTTCCACATTCTGCCCATTACATATACGTGATTTCCTGGCCCCAGACAGTGTCTAAACTGGAGATAAGGCCATCGCCTGATTATCACCCCAATGTTTTACTGACTTAAATATCTGATTATATCCTAGACACATCTCCCTAAGTCTCTTCAGGCATCTTAAAGCTCAACATATCTAATATTAAATCTGTCACTGTTCTCCCAAAAGATATTTTGTCATGTATTCCTATCTCAATGAACATTTCTTTTAATTTGATTCAAGTTAAAAATCTGAAAGAGAAGAGCCTGCATACTCAGCCTCATCTGTAATGTTTAATCAATCACCAACTTATGTCAGTCTTGCACCTAATATGTCTTTGAGTCTTTGATTATATACACTTGTAGTCTGTTCTTATCACCACTTTCTTAGTTTAGGTTAATCATCTAAGCCTTAATTTAGGTTAATTATTACAAAAGCCTTCATAATGATTTTGCTGTCTCTTGACTTGCAAATCTTCATGAATTTTTGCTCTGTAACCATAATTATCTTCTTAAACACAACTAACTCTCTTCATGTCATTTTTATGATCTACACCTTATATGATCTACACCTTATAACAACTCTCTATGCAACTTCTTTTCAAGGTCTTCTTTTTTAGTAATCTAATACTTTTTTTTGTTTCTTGCTATTTCCCCCTTTCATGACTTTAGCACATAGAACTTTCACCTCTAGTACTTTTCTTTTTTTCTTTTTAAGATTTTATTTATTTATTTGAGAGAGAGAGAGAGCACGAGCAGGGGGAGGGGCAGAGGGAGAAACAGTCTCCCCGCTGAGCAGGGAGCCTGATGTGGGGTTCAATCCCAGGACCCTGTATCATGACTGGAGCTGAAGGCAGGTCCTTAACTGTCTGAGCCACATAGGCACCCCTTACCCCTAGTACTGTCCACATGTTGCTCCCTTGGCCCAAATCTCTATGTCTGCTCTCCAAATTATTCACCTATATAAATATATATACATTTCCAACTTAGACTCACTCTTTACAACTGAACTTTCAATTTAAATTTGGTAAAAATTAATGGAATATCTATTGCAGTTATCCTTCCTTGTATAAGTATTTTATTTAGATGTGTGAGATATATATCTATATCTATATACATACATATATATATACTTACATACATATGTGTGTGTGTGCGTGCATGCACATGTGTGTATCTATACACACACATGTTCATATGTTTCTGGGTAAAGATGAGGCAGAGCTGTATCAGTATCCAGTTTAGATTGCAAGAGCCTGCATTGCAAGCCTAATGCCATTATTGAGTTAGACTTCCAGGGTCTTGAAATAAGGGTGAGTATATTTTGAGCATATTTGTGGGAAGATTTTTAAGTAGTGTGGTCAGAGGACAGAGTGTTAGATTACAAATGTCACAGTTTGCTTCCCAGCTCAACAAAAGATGGACTCACCCCTTGAATTTGGATTGGCATTGCGACTAGTGTGATTTGACCAACAGAAAATGGTAGAAAATGAAATTATGTGAGTTCTGAACTATGCTTTAAGAGGCCTTAGATCTTCTTCTTGCTGCTTTTTGGAACCATAGCGTGACACACAAATAAATAGGACAGCCTGCTGGAGAACTAGAGAAGGTCAGGAATATAAGTAAGCCACTTAAGCTGAGCAATGTAACCACCTCCACCACTCCAGCTGGGCCAGGAGCTGACTGCACACTCGTGACTGCAGCCATTCAAGACCAGTAAAGGAATCACCCAATTTAGCCTGTCCAAGTTCAAAAGATAAGATCACATTACTCCTCAGTTCCAGCCTTTGCAAATTTCTCATCTTACTCAGAGTAGAAGCCATGCTACCCAGGATCAAAGACTGATAATAATCTGGTACTCTTTTATCTCTCTGTCATCCTTGCCCCCTTAAGTGTTCTCATGGGCTTCATTGATTACTCCTCAAACAGTTCAGACAAGCAAATCCTTACTGTAGCTGTTGCCTCTTCCCCTAAAACTTTTCCCAGTAAACCACTTAACACATTTACCTGATCAAGTCTTTGCTTTATTGTGGGCGTCAGTGATAACTTTTACTTAAATCTGCAGCCTTTTCAGTGTTCCATTCCTATTCTACTTTTTTTCTTTTTGCCCCACAGCATTATGACTTTCTAATATAATATATAATTTACATATTGCTATTATTTATGTTTTTCTACCCATCAAAGCATAAGTTCTCCAAAGGCAGAGATCTTTGTTTAGTTCATAGAGGCATCTCATACAACCATGACAATATAAAATGCTCAGGACATACATATTTGTGGGAAAAAAAACTAAATTTATATAAAAGGACATCATTTTTATATATTTGTATTATTATTTTTATTTAGCATTATATTCTACAGATTTCATCATGTTTTAAAATATTCCTTAAACATTTTAATAGGTATAACACTAATTTAACAATTCAGTGATTATTGGAGTTAAGCTTCATGCTATTAGATATAATGCATGAATGAAAATCTTTTAAATGAATTTGTGTTTTAGAAAAAAATCTAATAAGGATATGGGATGAATCAGAATATGAATATTTTAAAGTCATATTTTTTCTAAATGCAAGTATAATTAATGCTTAATACTAATCTCTTTTTAAAAAGTAAAAATTAGCAGAGAAGTGAATAAATGGAAGTTAATGCTGTGGCTCTGCTTTATAATTTCTCTACCAAATAAGAAACCAGAGTCATTCATATACATTTATGGTATAGTCTATATACATATGATGTAGACATATATAGAAACATCTTTGCATAAACATGCATATTCTAGGACCAAATTTTGATTAAACATTGACATCTGTATTACACTGTGGGCAGTTATTACTGCATGTAATTTATGTTCCATAAAATAGGGAGCTGGGTTATAGTTGGGAATCTGCATTTCAGTAATATTTTTATGTGTATATATTTAAGATAAGAAATTGACCTAGGGGTTAAAATTAGTGTATTGAGTAACCTTTTAAAATGTAATGTGATTTTATAGGGGGTATGTATTTCTATTCAATTTGCATTGGTTACTTTTTTCCTCTGGAAATAAATTACATGGGTTGATTAATGAATAATACTTCAGCTTATTAATCAAAATATTAAAATATACATCCTATCAAGGGTTATCCTACCCTATTCTGTAATAGGACAAACATGAAGAACAAATTTATTATTCTTATCCATAGTTCTTAAAGAGATTTTCCTTTTAAGGAAATCAAACAATTTTGTTCATCTTGACCTGTCTCCTAATTTTTGAGGCAATATTGGGAGGTGTTTATGTAAAAGAGCTACTTTTTCCATGATGATTTTATTCCCATTGATTTCCCTTCAAAAGCTCCTTTTGTAACTTTTGCCTGAAACATAAAATTAGCAACTCATTACATGTTTTCTTGTTCAATGCTCCAGGCAAAATTATGAGTTCCCAAAAGCTGAGACTCTACTCTCCTCTCTCTATATTTTTTCTTCTCTGTAGGATGTCTCTGCCTCAGATACTTTAAAATCTTTACCAAAAGTGGTTCAGCAAGAGTGCAAATAAAATAATTTTTTTCCCTTTCCAGTATTCACTGTTTTAACTTTTTTTTTTTTCTGTTGGCGGTAAAAGCTTCTGTTGCCTAAAGCAAACAAGCACAAACAGATAAGCCAGCATTTAGAATTTACCTGTTATTCCTTCTCCATAAACCCAGATCTACAGTCAAGTGTTTTTAGATAGGGGTTTAGGTTAGGGTACACCTGTCACCTGAAAGTAAGTTCATAGAGAAAAAAAGATTGCTTTTCTGCCTTTACATGACCTGTAGTACCTCATACAGTGTAGATATACGTCAGGAGCCTAATTGGTGGACAAAGATGTTGATGAATATTATTTTATTTCAGTGGATTATGTATATCAGAGAGAGTATATCTTCCTTTTCGGATAAATTAATTCTAGACATTTCCCTATGTTCAAATGCCAATAAGAGTTCAGGTATTTGGATAAAATATTTTTATACAGTTGTGACAGTAATACATAGTAATTAAGTGTTTCTAAATTAATGTGCACTAATAATTCTGTTTGCATTCAGTTTGAACAGGAAAAAGAAACTGAATTGAGAAAGATTGCTGATCTGCATATAATTTTTTTTTTTTTACCAAACCATACTTATTTTTTTAAAGATCTTATTATTTTGTTTGAGAGAGAGAAAGATAGTGACAGAGCGACAGAGATAGCGACAGAGAGCACAAGCAGGGAGGAGAGGGAGAAGCAGGCTCCTGCTGAGCAGGGAGTCTGACATGGGGCTGGATCCCAAGACCCTGGGATCATGACCTGAGCTGAAGGTAAACGCTTAACCTCTTGAGTCACCCAGGGGCCCCAACAATACTGTTTTTAAAAAGGCATTCTAGGGGCGTCTGGGTGGCTCAGTGGGTTAAAGTCTCTACTTTCAGCTCAGGTCATGATCCCAGAGTCCTGGAATCAAGCCCCGCATCGGGCTCTCTGCTCAGCTGGGAGCCTGCTTCCCCTCCCCCCTGCCTGCCTCTCTGCCTACTTGTGATCTCTGTCAAATAAATAAGATCTTTAAAAAAATAAAAAGGCATTCTAGTTTTTTCCCATTTGACTTATAAGGTCTACATCTCCTCTCTAAACTAGGAGAGTTTGTGAATGCTTCAGCCAACAGAGTATGGCAGGTTTAATGCTCTATTACTTCTGAGGTTAGGTCATAAAAGGCCATACAAAAAATAAAATAAGTAAAAGAAAATGCGTACAGCTCCCAGTTGATTTACTCAGGACTCTAACCTTGAGGAAAGTCAGCTACCATGTACAAAGTCCTTTCATCCTAGTCAGGAAATCAAGCAAGCACAGCCTTCTATCTGTCTCCAGGCATATGAGTGAAGCCCCCTTAGATTTTTTAAACCAGCCCATCTATCTGCCAAATACCAATGAGTGATCTCAGTCCCTGCCATAAGCAACAAAGCAACTCAGCCCTGACTAAGTTAATGACATACAGAATCTGGGAAGTAATTTAGAATGGCTGTTGTTTTAAGCCTTTAAATTTGTGGTAGTTTGTTTGTTTGTTTGTTTGTTTAGCATACTAATATATAACTGAAACAGCTTTCAAAATGAAAAAAACTCAAAAAAAAAAAACCCCAAAAAAGGAAAAAGAAAAAAACTCAGTGAGTTTCAAAGAACTGTGATCTAAAAACCTCTGTGCCAAACCAAGGAATATAATATAAGCATGTATAAAGTGGACCCAGGCAATATGAAGTCCAAAACAAAACAAGCTGAGGACTCTGAGAAAAATATTTTAAAATGAAAAACAAAAACCAAAATAGTTATAAATGATATGATGAAGATATTGGATAAATGTTACAAGAATAAGAAGGGGTATTACAGAACTATATATTTGTATCACCTTCCTGACCTTATTTTCTTTATCCTCTCAATGTTTCTTAGGTATATTTCTTCTTTTGAGAAATGATACCTTTAATAATTGACTATATTATATGCTTCATAGGAAAAGAATCTACTGTTCCTTTTTATGTTTTTCAGAAGTGAAAAATGTGTGTATACACAATATTCCTGTAATAAGCATCAGATGTTTTCACACCCTGAAGCAATGCAACAACCTTAAGTAAGATCCAGAATTATTTGAGTAACTACGTTGTTTTGTGGACTTGGGAGAAGGTAGCCTGTGAAAAGTGAGATGGAAAAATGTTAGCCCATTAGCTCCAGGAGTTGTTAGCACATTCTCAAGCAGATCGGTTTTAGAAAGTTTAGTTAGTAAGTTTAAAATCCATAAGGTGATTTGCTTAGAACTCACTCACCCACTCCTTTGAAAACCCTGATATAAATCCCAGTTTACAAATCTTTTATTTAAAGAACACTGATTTAGAAAATAACCAACACTGTAGGTTTTATATTGAGTGTACTACTCAATGGCATATAGATAGTAAATTTACTGTTATGATTTAATTTATTTTGATGTTTATGTTTTATTTATTTTATTAGTATTATTTGCTATTTGGACTTTACTACAAAGTCCACTGTCTATTGTTATCTATTACTTATTAACTCCATCAGTATGGGAATGAGTACTGAATAATGTGGAAGTGCCCATTTTAAAGTCCCAGTCTGAAGAAGATTAGCTGTCATCAACTGACCTATAATAATGCAAACATCTGATAACAATTCTCATGCTTTATCAACATTACTTAATTTGTTGCAACATATTAATAAAAATGAAGATTATGTAATTCTATTAAAAGTAATTCCACATTTTTTGAAATATAGACTATCAGTTCCTTCCCAATGCCTTTTCATTTCCTTAAGGCCATGTGACCAGTCTCAACTTCATTATGTAATAAGAGCTCAGTCATTTACTCGTCTTATTTCCACTGTTATTTTCTGTAATTGCTCATGTATAATTCATCATTTGGGCCATCCACATTACCATGTTAGTCCAACATTTAGTTATATGCCCTAAGACCACGTTTTGTATATAGTTTGTTTATAAGTATATCCCAAGCAAATAACCTAGTGCCTGATTTTTAGATGGCTTTCAAAATTTTTTTGATGAACTAATGAATTAACAAAATGTTGCAGAAAATTGTCTTTATTGATATTACTAGGCTTGCCATTTATTTTCCAGATTTTTGTTTGCTTATTCTTTGGAAGAACATAAATTAGCAGCTCTAAAGAAGTAAAATCACATTACCTTGTTCCAAGAACCAAATTATATGATGGCATAGTTGCCAGACCAACGTTTAAAATTTGCATCAGTATAAAAATCTCAGAATATTTAAAAAGAATAGTAATAACCATAATCTTAATAATAATAATAATAATAAAATATACTCACTAATGCATTCAACACCTGTGGCGTCTAATCCTAAAACGATATAAATATTTACTTATTTCACAAATTTAATGTTTTCCATCACCCTGATCAAAATTTTGTAGATTTTTCTGTTTAAGTGTACCTTTGATATATGTTATTTTGTATTTTGAGATAATATATTTTAATATCTTTTGTTTTCACATTACTTTTTAAAAATTTTAGTACTAAGTGTATCCATGTTTTACTTTGAAAAACATTACAAAAATCTCATGCAATAAAGTATTAATACAGTTGAAACCTATTTGCCTTATTGAAGATTTAGTGCTTGGTTATTCCAATCTGTTATTGTGGTCATTTGACTCATCTGTTGTTTATAAATTCTATTTATCTTTTTGAGAATAAGTATCTTATATATTGCTTAATTTGACATGTATGCATATTTGTCTCTCACAAAGTTTTAAAGGATTTCATTTGGAGTTTTTTTTAATAGCTTCTCAATTTTGAATGATTTTATTTCCAGTGAATATTGAATCATACTTATAAGCTTTTGTTTTTATAAGCTGTCTTATTAAAATAATTACTGGGCAGCCTTTTAATTGGTCAATAATAATATATTTCATTATATTATAAAGTCACTGACCTGTGTTTAACGCACTTGAAAAGACAACTTCCTGTTCATTTGATATATCTTTTATAATGAATTCTAAAAAGTAATTGATAGATAGACTTGTTGATTACTACCCAACTACGTTTAGTTAAAAGATCAGTAAACAAATTATTTTTCATAGTATTCTTTGAATGTTCTTCCTTGTCCAGCATCTTCAAAGATATTCCATCTTCCTTCACATGGGTTGCTCCAGACTGGCATTGCTAATTATTACCTGATAATTTACGACTAGCTGTCTCCAAGTTAGAGGATTCTGTTTTACAAGTACTTCCTTGTAGTTCAAGGAGACAACAATGCCAGAAGGTATGGAGAAAAGAGCACCTTCTCTGATCCCACAGTCACAGGCTACCAATTTTATTATAGTCTGTGTTTTTTATCTGAAAACAGAGAAAGTCTTCAAAGTAAAACATCAGATCTGCTAAGTTACTAACCTGATAGGTTTTTAGTCAAACTTTCCTATAAAACACCTTACCAACTGTTTTCTATACAGATAATGAAGTATACATCAGTTTATCAAATTAATCTCTGTGATAAATTGAGGGCCTGAGAAGAAGCCACAGGACTCCACCACTTTTCCTCAACTAGAAGAATCATGTGAAGCTTAGACAATGGTCTGCATTTGGTAGTGATTTCTTCCATGCAAATCAGACCCTGAAGAACAATATTAAAAGATGTCTCATTATAGGTCAATAAAATTGAAACAATAATTGCCTAATTTTCAAGATTAGGTTTTATTGCTTAATTTTCCAGTTATTATGTTTTCTAATTTTGGGTAAATATTATAAAGAGAAACCAAAGAGAAGAAAACAGAATGTTTAGTATTTCCTGTTTGCCTTTTGTGTGTGTGTGTGTGTGTGTGTTTGTATTTTTGATAGACTTAAGAGAAAAGCTATAAGATTCTACAAATATTATCTTCACAATTTACCCAGTCATGTTTTGTCTCATGTGAGATTACACTTACATTAGATGCCTTGATCTGTTGCCTCCCTTTTTTTCTCCTAAATAGCCATCATTTTTGTCTTGTTTGCCCTTCATTTTCTGGAGTAAAATCCAATCTGCACCATTCTGAACTGGGGAAGAAACTGATGATGATGTTTTCAACATTAATCTCACTCATATTAATGATAATATCACGTTCATTTCAATTGTTCGTGACTCTCCTGCCTTTCTCTCTGGAAACATATAAATGACCCCAGAGTATAAATCTTCAAACTGAACCTGAAGTGGCAATGAACATCTCTGGATTTCATTATTCTTTATGGGAACACTGTACCTTTTTTTGAATGACATCTGGGCAAACTTTCTAGTACTCATGGTTAAATGCTATTGTGACAAAACGTCTTTTTTTTTTTCCTCCACTTAAGGCTGTTGATAGCAATTGGCTCCCATCTATTAATAAAAACTCTAATTCCTATTTCAGAGATACTGAATGATGTACTTCATTAAACTATATTTAGATTCTTTATACAACTTATTTTTAAAGTCTTCATTAAGTGCTATTCTACTCATAAACAACTTATTACATTACTTTTCTATTATACTAATTATTAAACGGTGTCAAAGGTTCTTAAACTATACTTTATTCTCTTATAGTTACTATTTTTCAAAAGTTTTGCTTAGCTGAATTTTCAGTAATGCTCATTTAACTGATATGTTCAATGAAACAGCCAACAAAAGTCCATTTATAAAATCTTATTATGGGGCGCCTGGGTGGCTCAGTTGGTTAAGCATCTGCCTTTGACTCAGGTCATGATCTCAGGGTCCTGGGATTGAGCCCCACATGGGGCTCCTCTCTGTTCAGCAGAGAGTCTGCTTCTCCCTCTGCCTCTACGTCCCACTTGTTTTCTTTCTATCAAATAAATAAAATCTTTTTTTAAAAAATCTTACTGTATTGGTACTACTTTACTACAAATTGATATGCAGCTTTTTTTGAACTATTTAGTTCTTTATGAACCACAAAATGTTGCTTATTAAATATATTAAAGATATGTTAATTGGCAACAGTTGATTTTTTCCCCAAAAAATGCAATAATAGTAAATTTTTTACAAAATATCATATTGTAACTTGTGTCCTGAAAAAAATCCATGTCTTTGGGAATACAAGTTACCTTAATTAGAAGGTAACAGTAATAGGTAACTTTCTTTGAAATGATTCATTTATTCATAAATATGTATTTATCATACTATATAACTGTCATTAGAAGTAAATAAGATACAAGGTTAATACATATTATATTCTCTGAAAAAGTACTACTGAAGTATCAGCCACTCTCAGACACTTAATTAGTAAAGTAACCATCATACCTTGGATAAGTTATTTAAAAGGAGTGCTTTAGTTTCCTCATCGGCAAATGGGGATAATAATAATACTTCCTCGTTGCATAGTTGGAATAAATGGCCTACAGTAATTCCTGACATAAATTGTATGTTATTGTTAAATTCATGAGAGATGGAGAGCTAAAGAGGTTAGGTGAGGTTCTTGATGCCACAAAGTTTATAGTTTATTTCAGCACACAGATTAAAAAAGTAATTCAAACATTCAATTAATAAATATGGTGAGAGTAGAGAAACAAAAGAATAAGGAGTTGTGAGGAAAAAAAATCATGTAATAAATGGGTACCTGGATAAGATACAGAATTCCCCTGAATGGAGCACGTGTTTTTAGAAGTGAAAATATCACACACATGACACAACTCTGAGTTGTGTGCCATGAAAGAAGAGAGAGTTTTGGAAGCAGAGAAAGACCATTTTCAGCTATTGAAATATGGGACAGTTTCATGAAGACATTGGCACTAAACTGGATTTTTTAGGGTTTTCTGGTTTTAAATTTGCAGGGTGAATTGAAGAAAAGGAACTCCAGGCAGAGGGAGCAGGTGTTACAAGGGCATACATAACATAGCATTATGTGAGTAAATAAAATCTCATATAATGAGGTTGTTTTTAATGTATTTAATTACATAGGAATTAATTTTGATATAAAATGATCTTCCATTTCCCATATAAAATAATTTCTAGTGAATCTAAGGAAATAAGACTATCAAAACAAAATATTACATACCAATTTTTATAGTACTATGAATACCTGACATTATAGTTCTTCGGTGTTATGCATAGGAGAAGTTGAGGACCATTATTCATCTAGAAATGGTGATTGGTATTCAAGAAGTATAGGAATGAAAAGCGAGCATGTAAAAAAATTGAATACAATAATGGGGTAATTTTTTGGTAAAAAAAGGGAAATGATCTAGTGTTTTTTATCCTTTTAATATTTCTAATAGTTCACTTTTATTTCTTGCTACAGATTAGAAATTAAGACAAAACAAAACAAACAAAAAACCTTGTATCTTCAGCATGGAGAGTTTGAAAACATTGCATTAATAAATTTTTCTAAAAAGTGTTCGTAGTGTAGCAGAGGAAATGATTATCTTGTTATTTATGCAGATTCTATCACAGACTGAGCTGACTCTTGGATGAAATTTTGGCTGGAGATGGTGCTAAAAACATAAAATGAAATCGTGGGGAATCTGGTCATTGGATGCCATATTAGTGGTCAATTATAATAAACTTATTTTCATGCAGAAAGCAGTAAAATACTGTACAATACAGGATACTTAAGTAAAATTTGAGTAGTATACATTGTTTATTTTATATATTCTTAAGTATGTATAGATTTCTGTTTTGATTTGGCTTCTTATGCAGAATTCTCAAAAAGATACAAAATCTTTTCCTGACCAACCCTGGGTGAGTTTTAGATTTCCAAGGCTGAGGGCAGAGCTTGAATTCATCCCAGCTGCACTAAGAATAAGAATGACTTTATATACTTTCAAGAGTCCTAACAGCTGCTACAGAATAGAATTTTCTTTTAGACTATGGCTTGAGGATAAAATTAACCAATCCTCTTCTGTTGGGAGTTTATAATTATGCACTAGTTTGCCTCTGAGTTTGCAGGAGACACGGAGAGGAACCTTTATATTTCTTTCCAGAAATAATTTAGATGCTGGTCTTTTAGAAACTGGTGAGCTGCAACCAAGATCACTTCTCTGTGACCTCTGAAGTGAAGCAGGCAAGTCATTGTTAGATTCCCAAGAAAGTCTGAATTTGAGAAACCAGAAATTAAAACAATTTGAAGATATCGATAATTAATTCTTAAGTTGTTGATCTCCAAATAAAAGTTTCATAGATGTAATAGTGCTGTTCCAGAAAACACATATCTCATGTTAGGATTTAACAACTGACTTTCTTAGTAACAAATGTTCGAACAGCTTAAATGAAACCTGATGTACTATTATAATCGGAAAATATAGAGCAACATTCTTGGGGCCCATGAATTAGATCATATTATACTGGAGTATATTTGTATTTTGATTTAAAAACTCAGTTGTATAGTTGATTGGTGTAATAATGATAAAGGTGAATTGTAAGAATTACTTAAAAAGTGAAACATTGTCCTTTTCCAGCCTGCATATTTAGCAGAATCCCTTCAGACCCTTGGGCAAAGTCGGAAAGGTCTAGGACAGAGCCTATAGCTTAGGACATAGATTCTGCCTAGGAATGTGCTGGAGAATCAAGGGCGACTTCACCAGGGAGCTGATGCATGTCATCTGGGAGGCACAGAGAGGAAACTGACCATGAAAACTCCAGAAAAGGAGATAAGAAGATAGGTATGTTTTTCTCTCTGGAGCAGACAGAAATGAAGAACATTATTAAATAAGTGGGTAGAGAAAGACTCATAGCACTCATCATTAGATTTCTGACCCCTACACATTTGGGGACTTGAACTTGGACTTCTTGTGAAACTTTACCAAGACCTCTGACTTACTACTTATTTGTTATTTGGCCTACTTCAAATAATAAAGGGGAAAAGATTTTTTAAAAAATTGATCACTTTAATGGTCTGAGCTGTACTCAGTAATTAAGTTCAAACAACAACAAAAAGCTATTACTTCTTCCCACTCCCTCTTTAAAACTGCTTTGTGAAGAACTCTTTTCTTAACCCCTTGAATAAAATGTTAGGCAGGTTAGCATACCTTTTCTCATCACTCTTGATAATAAAAACATCCTTCAGACACTTTGCATCAAGAATACTCTTACTGTCCAGGGGAATTATCAACATGCAAAACATGTTTGTTACAAGTCACATCTTTTCTCTCCTCTCCCCAATTTACTCTGTGAAGGCTGCAGTGCTGTAAGGGATCATGGGACACTTCAGCTCTATTTCCCCATCATGCTTTTGTATTTCTTTTCCCCCCCGCTTACTTTGGTTTCTGACCCGTCTAGGGCTGGTGCTCAGAGGAGAGAAAAGTAAGGGGAAGGACATATGCCTATGTGTTTGACACATTGCTATCACCTTTAGGTGTTAGTGCGTGGAAGATGTTTAAAGTTCAGTATTTGCAGAATACTTTTCGTGATTTCTCAGAGACTTCCTCAGCGAATATTCATGAGCACTTTTTGTAGTATGGGCTGGGAGGCTTGTAAAGCCAGTTCTCAGATTCTGAGAGCTGCAGATTGTGAGTTAGAACACCACAAAGCTATTCTTGTTTGTACTTCTCTCTGTGAGGTCTGCTTGCATAGGCTTTCTCTGTTGGAGGCCCAGAGCCCCCCAAGTAGGGGGCTTTTATGAGGTGACTTTAAGTGGGTGTCCTTGCCCTTCTCATCAGAGGGAGAGCAGTGTGCTCCCAATGCATCTCCTTCTCTTGGATCAGCTGTCTCAGGCAAATGGTCACTGTCTCCCCAATTGACTGTAGCTTCAGATGGTAGGGGACACATAACAAGCTCCCTAAGTGGTCCTTTTGGACCCTTGTACTAATCTGTGAAAGAAGAAAACAATTGTCTCCTCTGTTGATAGGAAGAAGGAAAATATTAGTAATTCTATGTATCTTTTTTTAAAGTAGTCTCCATACCCATTTTCAAGCCACAGTGTAGGGCTTGAACTCATGACCCTGAGATTAAGACCTGAGCTGAGATCAAGAGTCGAATGCTTAACTAGCTGAGCCACCCAGGCACCTTAGTAATTCTATATATTTTTGAGAGGAAACATCTATTCTTTAACCATAAGCTACATAAGCTATAGTTGTAAAATGTTGTAAGCATAATATGAATTTTAAGAAACCCAAAAGGTCATAATCATTAAAAAAATACATTCTTGGGTTGGAACTGGGTTGTAGGAGCCAATATGGACACTCAAGAAAAAGACCAATCTAAACTCATCTGCTTTTCTGATAAGGTTACTACATTCACAGATGTGGAAAGTCATACAAGCAATGTGTATCTATATTTTACTGAGCCATTTGCCAAAGGCATACATAATATTTTTGGAGGTAAGATGAGGAATGATAATTTAGAGTTTCTATATATTCAAAGGCGGCTGGCATAGTATGCAAATCAATCTTTAATTATCTGGAGAGAATGACTAATGATGATATTTGGGAAATGCAGTACAAACACAGGGATTTGTGAAGAAACAAAAGGTCAAATAATTGAATTTGATAAAAAAAAGAATGATTTTTTAATAATATTAAACAATGAGCAGACACAACTAGAAGAAATTTAATAATTTCCCTTGTATTAGAAAACAGCAATCAAGAAAAAAATGCAGATTAAGAATCTTAACACTAGAGCTCATTTTCCTTTAATTTTGGCCTGAAATTCTGAAGTTAATAAAGTAGATGTTATAACACATCAAATGAAAATAAGAGCCACCCAGATTATTTTAAAGTCCTTTTAAAAAACTTTTTTACAAATTTTTTGAATATACATATTTTATAATGATTTGCAGTTTATTTAAGGATAATATAAGTTATGAGGAAATAGAAAGATTTTAAATGAATAATTATCAAGTTATTAAATCCAACTTAAATTTATTTTTAAAAAGATAAATTTCCTTTATTCTTGTAGATTTTTCTTAGAACATTCAGAACACTGCAAAGAGAATAAATAAAAGTAAGAATATGTGGATCATTCAGATATTTGAAGGAGATTATAAAAAGAAAAACATAATTATCCTTGTGGGTTGAAAAGATTATCAGAAATGCTAAGGTGCTGCTACTGCAATATTCATTTAACCAATATATGTTCTCTCTTCCCTTTATCATAATGAAGCTATCTAACTACCTGCGGAGGATGTTATAAAGATTAATTACTTCCTTTTTGCAAGAGTTCATAAAGTTTAATAATATTAAATAAAAGGACAAATGAAACATTGAGGTAAGAGCTATTAACCATTGTTACAAACCCACCCATTATTATTACTTATAGGGATGAAGGTCAGCATTTCATTTGCGACATCCATTAATGTACAGTCAGAAAACATGATAAAATTTTATTTAAATGTTTAGAAATCCATGATATATAGTCAGTATATAAAAAGTTTATGAAGGTTTTAATTAAACCATGACAAACTGCACTCTTTTAAACACTTACCTTCTCATTCATGACCATGTACTCTATTTTTCTAGCTCTGCGACCCTTTTTCATTACCTCTCCTTCATTGTCGTCTCCTTAAAAGAAGGTATTTCTCAGTGCTCTAGCATTTTGAATTTATCTTGATTGTATGAAATGTTTAGGGTATTTCAGCTATTATCCTCATTTGATGACTTCAATGTCTGTATTATGAGGCCTTAGATGTCTTTCTCATTTCAGACACAAAATCCCAAATAAGTGAACAGTTCCACATGGATTTACCCCAGGGGTATCTCAAAATCAACATATTCAAAATGGAACTCCTTATTTTGTTTTTAGAATTTTACCTTTTCTAAGGCCTGGTTCCATATATTAGAGCACAAGCTCTGGAGCCATAATATCTGTGGTTGTATTACCCATTCTCCAGTGCCTACTTGTATGATATTGTACACATCACTTATTGTCTCTGAGCTTTTATCTTCTAATCAGTTAACAGGGGGTGACAAAAGTTGTTATGAGAATTGAATGAGTTAATAAGTGTGAAGTCAAATGATGCATAAGTCATAGTAGACATTTTGACATGGGAGTTATATTATTGTTTCCCTTTTCTTTGAAGAACTCAAGTACTTGCCTCTTGGTCACTAGGACTCAGAAACATCTTAACCAAGTTCATTTTGCATTTCAGTAAGTTCCTTAAAACCACGGGGCATCTGGGTGGCCCGTTGGTTAAGTGTCTGCCTTCAGCTCAGTTATAATCAAGGGGTCCTGGGATTGTGCCCTGCGTCTAGCTCCCTGCTCAGCGGGGAGAATGCTTCTCCCTCTCCCTCTGTTCCTCCCCCTGCTTATGCTCTCTCTCTCTCTCAAATAAATAAATAAATCTTAAAAAAAACACCCAAAACAAACCCATACAACAAGAAACCTCTATTTCCATGTTACTTGTTAGCAGAGACAATGACGATTAATCTCCAACTCATTTCATGTTGTTATCACGTTATTTCTTCTGAAATTATCTTCCTGCTCTCATTCTGCTAGTAAACCTTGGTTGTCTTTTAAACTAATATTAGGGTCAATCACTTTTGTAAAGCTTTCTTTTACCCTCTATCCTCTCAGACAAATTTACTACTTCATTTCTTGTATTAGTGCTACTTTTAAATATATATATATATATACATATATATATATATAAATGCATGATTTATTCATCTGTTTACCACAATGTTTGATGATATGTTCTAAGAAGACATGGACCAAAACTTATTTATCATTGAATGTATGGAATAGTGTCTAGTACATAGTGTTTAGGAAATAATTGTAAAATTTCAGGAATATTTAAACTCCACAGTGCTACTTTTGACTTTTTATAATATGACCATAACTGATCATCCCAGTCTTATCTTCTATTACCTCTTCTTACCTGGAAAAAGAAAGAAGGAAGGAAGGGAGGAAGGGAGACAAGAAGAAATAGTCTATTTTTCCCATGCTAAATGTTAGCATATTAACATAAATTGCTAAATGAGAAAAATAAATTGTACCTGTATCAGAACATTTATCAAAATCTGCCTGAGTTGAAGTTGTTAATTTGGAGTAGACAGGTAGATAGTAAATTGTGGGCTTCAGAAGAACCAAAGATGTTTCATTTTGTGACTAAAATATGTTAGTTGAACTGACTTAAACTAGTATAAGCTAATAAAAATGACTTTTTGTCTGAGATTTATAGATTCCAGAAAGAACATTTCATTTCCTATGAAGAAGTATTCAAGAGATAATAGAGATAATGACAACTCTATGTTAGAAATATGTGTGTGTGTGTGTGTGCATGTGCTCATGTGCAAAGAGCAAGCCTCCCCAATCAGGAACATCAAAGTCCCTAGCAATTTAGATCACTTTACTGAATGATAACTGATATGCTCAATAAAGGACATATTTTTGAAGTACAGATACATCCTTTATATTCAAAGGGAGCCCTTGAATAAACTTGGTGAAATCTGAACTTTGTGCATACAACTATTAGATATATATTTTTCAGTATGCACAACTCTAAAAAAAAGAGTGATGTTTCCCTTATAAGCTTGTTTGAGTCATTAAATTGAATCATGCACAAAACATAAGTGGCAAAGCTGAATTAAAATCTTGATCCTGGGACGCCTGGGTGGCTCAGTTGGTTAAGCAGCTGCCTTCAGCTCAGGTCATGATCCCAGCGTCCTGGGATCGAGTCCCACATCGGGCTCCTTGCTCGGCAGGGAGCCTGCTTCTCCTTCTGCCTCTGCCTGTGCTCGCTCGCTCTCTCCCTCTCTCTCTGACAAATAAGTAAATTTAAAAAAATAAAAAATAAAAAAAAATCTCGATCCTGAAGAGACAACTAGAAACAACCCACTTACTAGTCTCTCAGTACATATGATTCAAGATTGTGCTTCAGAAATATTGCAAATTATTCAGTTCTTCAGCAAATATAACAAAATGAGTATTTTGTTCTAGGCTAAGCAATGTCTCAGAAAATAGCTGTTAACAGGAGATATAAAGTTTCTGCTTCCATGGATGGCATGTCAATTGGAAGAAATAGGAATTGAATACATATGCACAAAAAAACCTAAATAATTACACTATGATAAATGTTGTAAAGGAACATACAGAGTGTTATGAACTTGGTAACAGGAGGCTTTGATGTCTAATGAGAAGTGATATTTATGATGATAAATATCATTGAGAAATTGATATTTAGGCTAAGACTTGAAATATTATTGAGTTGTCCATGCAAAATGGGTGATATATTTTGTGAACTTTTTGCAGTACCAGATAAAATCAAGTAACTACAGAATTCAGTGTAATTTATCTCTATTTTATAGTTCTATTTTAATGTATGTAATAGGATTAATTCTCTACTATTTATTTAAGTGGTAAACATACAAAGTAAATAACAGACCAGTAAACAGAGGTCTCAGGATTTCTTTTCAAGATTCACATGGTTTGGTAGAGTTCAGAGAGCGGAATCTAAGAAACTTATCTGAGTAGCTAGCATATGATAAGAGGTTCCCAGTAAGAACTTGTTAATAGAATAGAATATTTGGTTTATGTTGATTTGAAATCTAGCAAATCATTTAACATATCTATATTAATAATGCTTAGCTCATACAAGGTATTTTGGATTGGAAATCAGTCTCTCAGATTGATTTACTCATTAAAAACTTGCATATACCCATTAAAGGAATGATAACAATTTTGAAGTTGCAGTCTTTCCCCTAATTAGGTTAGTTTTGTGTTCACTTTTCTACCCCAAGACATCTCAAAATGTAACTCAGTAAGTAAAGGAGTAGGTATTGTGGGACAGATGTGGGAGGATATGTGAAGAATGGACTTTTGAATCAAACATTTCTGGTTGAAACTACATCTTCATTTCTTTGCTCTGCCTTTTTTTTTTTTTTTAAAGAAAGAGTGAGATAGAGCACTAGTGGGGAGGTGGGGGAAAGGCAGAAGAAGAGGGAGAGAGAGAATGTAAAGCAGGCTCCAAGCTCAGTGTGGTGCCAGAGACGGGTCTACACCTCTGTCTCACAACCCTGAGATCACAACCTGAGCTGAAATCAAGAGCTGACTGAGCCACCCAGATGCCCCGCATCTTCATTTCTATGTATCAAAGCAAATTATGCAATTCCTATGTGCTTCATTTCCCTTATTTAAAATGAAACTGGTAATATATCTGGTGGTTCCGATAATTAATACTGTTATGGTTTTTGACAAGTTAGCTGTTTGAGCTGTTAGGTCCCATTCTCTAAGTGTTTATAGTGCTTTTGGAGTCCTGAAGTAAAAAGAAAACATCATATGAACAGAAATTTATATTTTATAGTTACAAGATGTTTTGCATAGTCTCAGAATATGCTCAGTGTCAGCAATAGCACAACTAAAAAATATTTCACATATCTATAAGTCAAAACTTACCATTTCTAAGTTTTTCTACTTCTAACATAAAACCATAGTCATATTCTGTGATTGTGAGGAAGCATTAAGGGCAATATGTTTACCTGTATTTGTTCCCTTTGGCCTGGGAGGATCTCTTTACGGTATCATCCTAAAAAAACAAACACAGAATAAAACAAAACACAAAATATAAACAAACAACAACAAAACAACCAACCAACCAACCAAAAAAAACCTTTGATAGTTTATCATATTTTAATTTACTGTTTAAAAACTTAAGAATCAAGAGTGGCTTAGGTCTTCATTTATTTTATTCTCCAAGGCCAGAATTAATAAATGATTACTCAACACCCCAAATTATTTAGATCCTATAAGTCAACTAATGGAAAGAGAAAACTAAAGGTTGTCATAACTGAATCTTTTCAATAAATAAATAAACCAAAAAGAATCATCAAATTACTTATTGTAGAATGGAATGGAACTGAACTATTGCCTAAATCCTGAAGATAATGGCTTTTAATCCAAGAATTTAAATTGGAGGAACAGATTATCTTTTCAGTTCAAATGAAGCAATCCTAGTACAAGTAACCTGAGCATTTGAGTTTAGTTTTCTCAAATGTAGCATGTGAGTTACTCTGTATATCTATATCTATATATCTTTGTCTGTGTCTTTATCATCTCTCTATATAATCCAGTTTGTGGATCTGAGTGTGCATGTATGTGTGTATGTGTGTGTGTATCTTTATGTGTGTAGAGATGGAAATGGAATAATGGATATAAACATATATACTGGAACACAATGGAGCTTTTTTCTTTGTAGAGCCCAACTTTATTTTCAAAAGTGTTGTGAAACATGTATTTTCTGCCAGCTGTTCGGTTATCATCTTGAAGTTCGACTACCTTGAAATTCAGCTACCTTTCTCTGTTTTAGGTCATTCATAGCTGAGCTAACACACAGATATTATTATAAAATCAGACTCACATGGATCAGAGATCTCACCCAACATTAAGCTTTAATAACTACTGTCAAGGATATGAGAAATCAAAAAGCTCAAAGCAGAGTTCTGAGATATCAAGGATAGCTTCTCAGTGCCTGTTTTCTTACATTGGACATGTACCTCGTTCCAGAGTAATAAACATGATTCATAGGTAAGGCTCATAGTATCATCTCCCACAGTGGGAGGATTTCCATTTTGAATCATCTCCATTTTTAACCTCAGAATTGTGCATCTCCCCAGGAAAACAAGCCTTATAGATCTTGAGGACTATTTACTATAGGGAATTCTTAGTCAGGAAAGATCATGTTAAGGGCAATTCAGAGATAAGGTTTCTTCCTTCTAGTAAATAGCATTAGTTTATTTTCCCAGAGGTCCAGTTGATAAAAAGACTACACCAGGTTATCTGCTTATTTCCTCCCCTGGGGCATCACTCATAAAAGAAATGACATAATCCCAGACCAGAAGCTATAACTTCTTCCTGACAGTAGTTAATATCATTTTTATTCTCATTCTGTTTTTCATTCCCCTCTGAATTTTGTGTAGGTTTGCCACAACTGTTATGCAGCCCAATGTCTGTATTTATTGCACTGCTGTATCTGCTTCTGATACGAATTAAATGGTACTATTTTAGTTTTGTCATTATTTCAGGTATCATTATCTTCATTTCTCTGAATGAATCAACCTTCCTTCCACCCAGTCTCTTAAAGTCTTGTATAGTCTATATTAGATTTTCTAAAGCTTGTAAGACAAGTATCACTTCCTCCTTTTTTTAACCCTTCTCTTCCTTGAATGCATCTCCCAAGCTAATTTTTTGTTCCCTTCCATATTGCATCATTACCTTTTAATTTTTTGCAGAATTTTCATACAAATTCCATAATATTTTATTTTTTGGTAATTATATTTTAAACCAATTTTATTACTTTCCACAGTATTTTATACAAATGGTTTAAAAAGTTAAATAGTGCTAAATATATTATAATAAAATTCACTAGTCTCTTTTAGTGCTCAGTCCTATCTAAAAAGGTAAAAAACTTATCACTGAGTTTGGTATTTCCAGTTTTTGAAATATATGTGTGCTTAATCTATCTAAATATATATTGCTGTATTAATAATTTTTATTTCATAGTTATTATTTTTATTCTCACCATTACTTCATCCATTTACTATTATTTCTGTTTATTAATTCAGTTATGATGTCTGATATAGTATCTCTTTTAGGAAGTCCTTTCTTAAATAGATTGTATAGCCTGATTATAAACCCATACCTATCATATTTTCTGCCTGTACTTACAAGCTTTTATGTCCCTCTTGGTTTCTCACCGAACTTCCTTCTACTTCTCAAGTTTTAGTACCCCATCAACACTTTTATTGTGATGTTCTAAAACATCTTTAGTGTGTGGTTAAAAAAAAAAAAAAAAAAAATATATATATATATATATATATATATATATATATATATATGTATTAGAATGGCAGTTATTGTGATTCTGTAAGGTAGCTCCTTTCTTCAGGATGCACTCCAGGAGAATATTTACCTAGCTGGAATTTGTTTATTGCAGGTTCTGATTACCAGAAGAAGCTCAGAGGTGCATATTACTTGCCACGGGGGCCTTTTCAGTCTGGGTGGTCTTCTCTTGAAATAAGACATGCATCATTGACTTTCTATATCTTGTAGAGGTTAACTCTGTAAGGATGCTCTTCCATGATATCTATGTTTCTTATGACTATAGCTGTACCTTCAGGATATAAAAAGAGCTAATTGCTTTAACTGCATTATTTTGCTTATTCTATAGAACATACCCATAAGGTAGATACTTTTCTGGTAATTCCAATTTACAGCTAAGAAAACTGAATTTAAAAGTTAAATTAAACTGCCTAAGTTACTCTTGTTGTAAACAAAGTTTGCTCTTAAATCTCAAATTGCCTGGTTGCTTGCTCTGAGATAGTAGTGTTCTAATTCTTCATCTTTAGGACAGTAGGCCTGACTGAATGAGCAGGAGTGGAGGTTGGGTTTCTATGACTTAGAAGTTTGTTCATTAGTCATCTACTCTCACAGGAAACCTTGCCTTGCAGGCTTTCTGTTTATGGTAGTCACTTAATGAAAAAAATCTACCCACTTACTAGTTGCTACTTCTTATCTTGCATACCAGAGGGCTGTATTCACATTTCCAAATGAGGGTTGAGTTTATGATTTTATGAAGGTGCCCTTCTTTTAATTTTCAGGCATTCTTTCACTGGAATGAAAAAAAAAAAGAGTTTATTCTGTGTCTGTTCTAACCTGACCCTGTGCACAATTTTAGAGGAATTGACTCCTCTCTGAGCTTGTCACCTTATTTACTCTTTTCTCGTAATTTTCAAATACAAATACTCTAGTCAAACAACAGTAAGGTAAGTATGACTTAGTACTTTTGTCATTTGTTGCTACTATCCCCCTAATTTTTAATATCCACAACACTAATCTAAGTATTATGCAATACTCTTGTCATCTGCCCCCAATTTCTTTTTCTTAAAGATTTTATTTGTTTATTTGACAGAGAGAGAGATCACAAGTAGGCAGAGAGGCAGGCAGAAAGAGAGGGGGGAAACCGGCTCCCTGCTGAGCAGAGAGCCCGATGTGGGGCTCCATCCCAGGACTCTGGGATCATGACCTGAGCTGAAAGCAGAGGCTTTAACCCACTGAGCCACCCAGGCACCCCCCAAATTTTTAATATCTCCTTCACCATTCTCTGAATTTACCCAAAGGTACAACATCCAACTTAAGTTGAGTATATTCTATGAAGCCTCCACTGGTTACTCTTACTTGTACAGATCATTATTTTTCTGATAAAAACATCATTTTAATTTTTCTACTCTCTAGACTTTTATATGAAGTTCAAAACAGTTTACATTTAATTGTGCTTTAATTGTTTTGTGTTTCTTTGTTGGGTCTCTTTATGTTACATGGCCATGAAGAAGAAACTATACCTCTTACATTTTGTTCTATTTCACATGATCTAGCAAGGTAGCTCTCTTCCCTAACTGTATATTCGAGTCGTCTTCAGGGAAGGGGTGGATGAGGAGGTGCAAATGCAGTGTTAAAATCACCTATGCCTGGGCTCCACCACAGATTAGTTAAATTATAATCTCTTGATGTGTGGCTCGGGCACAGAATTATGTTCTGTTTCCGACTGTTTCTAATGCATAGCCAAGTTTGAGAAACCCTGCCTTAGCACTGTGTTGAGAGTTCAACAGTGTTTACCACACATGTGATTAAGGATGCATCAGAGAACATCAAAGAACATCCAAGGATAAGAAAAGTTTCCAAGGAAGAAAGTTTTAGACTTCAACATGAATAAATGAGCCATAAATTGTGAATCATAAAAGGTAACTTACTGAAGCAGAAGTAATGGTTTAGAGATAATTGATAGGAGAGCTGTAATGATGGAGATTTCAAGTTTTTCAAGTAGAAGAACTAGAGTTAAATTGGATTTTATAAGCATATGTAAGCAGGTGCAAAACCATAGATGTTAAAGATCATTCAGACCTTGTCAATTCGGACTCATCTCAAAAAGAAAAAAGGAAATGTAGCAAGTTGAACAGCAAAAGACTGAAGTGTCAGAGTATGAAAAAAAGGTCTTTGATAATGACTATCTGAAAATAATATAATGGAATATAAGTTGTAAAATGAAGAGTCTCTCCAAGATAGCTTCAGGTACCTCTCCTCCTTTGGAAGATGGGTGTTTTAGGATGTTGGAGGGAATTAAATGGAGCTTAAATAATTGCAGCTGAAGGAAGAATTGTATCCCAGTCCGACTCTCTCTGATAAGTTGACAGGTCCAGCTACTGGTAAGCAATAAGATAAAGAACTTAAAAAGCAAACTTCCCAAGAGGATGAAGAAATCAAGAAGTAGACTTGCTCTGGCTTCAGGCATTTAGAATACTAGGCTAAGAATAAAGGGTGAATTTGAGACCATCCCAGAAAGAAGGAACAGAACTTTTCATGTCCTTCCTGTATTGTCCAGGACTATTTCAGATCCTGCTGGAGCTGTGCCTGACCTGGCTATTCAAAGATAATAATAAAAAAAATAGAAGTTCATATGAATTTCAAGTTAGTGTGCTTGCTGGTGTGCAAGTCAAGGTGCCATGTATGTGGAGGGGCTGTAATACAGCTAAAGGCAAACTTGTGTAGCAGAAATCCTTGGGAAACATAGATAAATAATATATTATTATTGCTCTCAAAGAGCCAATTTCGTTGCATAGTTTCATCTTACTTGTAAACTTATGGGTGATTAAGCGTGATTCAGTATATTTAGTGATACTTTTGAGTTTGCACAGATCAGAAAGGTAAGGACAGATTGATAGAGCTCTGTGATAATATATGCTGTTATAAAATTAAATTTAAATAAATATTTTGATGTGTTAATTTGCCCTGCATACAAGCCTTAAGAAATTTTAGGTAGAGCTATGTATAGACGGAGAAGAGATTGAGTTTTGTTTTTGGTTT
>PISX010025966.1:0-25277 GCA_004024625.1 Mellivora capensis | reverse complement strand
AGGCTTGGATGGCTATGTATTTCCCCCTTAGGACCGCCTTTGCTATATCCCATAGGTTTTGGATCGACGTGTCTTCATTCTCATTGGTTTCCATGAATTGTTTAAGTTCTTCTTTGATCTCCTGGTTGATCCATGCATTCTTAAGCAAGGTGGTCTTTAGCTTCCAGGTGTTTGAATACCTTCCAAACTTTTCCTTGTGGTTGAGCTCCAGTTTCAAAGCATTGTGCTCTGAGAATATGCAGGGAGTAATCTCAATCTTTTGGTATCGGCTGAGTCCTGATTTGTGACCCAGTATGTGGTCTATTCTGGAGAAGGTTCCATGTGCACTTGAGAAGAATGAGTATTCTGTTGTTTTAGGGTGGAATGTTCTGTATATATCTATGAGGTCCATCTGGTCCTATGTGTCATTCAATGCTTTTGTTTCTTTATTGATTTTCTGCATGGATGATCTGTCTATTACTGAGAGAGGGGTGTTAAGATCTCCTACTATCAATGTATTCATAATGATATGACTCTTTATCTTGATTAATAGTTTTCTTATGTAATTTGCTGCTCCCATTTTGGGGGCATATATATTTACATTTGTTAGATCTTCTTGGTGGATAGTCCCTTTAAGAATGATGTAGTGTCCTTCAGTATCTCTGACTACAGTCTTTAGTTTAACATCTAACTTATCTGATATGAGAATTGCTACCCCGACTTTCTTTTGAGGCCCATTGGCATGAAAGATGTTTCTCCATCCCATCACTTTCAATCAGGGTGTATCCTTACGTTCGAAATGGGTCCCTGTAGACAACGTATGGATGGATCCTGTCGTTTTATCCAATCTGCAACCCTGTGTCATTTTATGGGTGCATTTAGGCCATTCACATTGAGAGTGATTATTGATAGATACGTTTTTATTGACATCGTGTTACCTTTGAAGTCTGTCTTTCTGTAGATTGTCTATATTTCTGTACAGTGGTATTCTTGGGGTTTTTCCTCTTTTATAGAACCCCCTTTAATATTTCCTTCAGTGTCGGCTTGGTGTTCGCAAACTCTTTTAATGTATGGCGGTTTTGGAAACTCTTTATATCTCCATCCATTTTGAATGTAAGTCTTGCTGGATAAAGTATTCTTGGCTGCATGTTCTTCTCCTTTAGTGCCCTGAATATAACTTGCCAGCCCTTTCTGGCTTGCCAGGTTGTTGTGGACAGGTCTGACTTTATTCTGATGGGCTTTCCTCTGTACATAAGGAGCTTCTTTTTCCTAGCTGCCTTCAAGAGAGTTTCTCTAGAATTATAATTCCTCATTCTTACTATCAGGTGTCTCGAGGTGTTTCGAGAATCTAAAATCTTGGTGGGGGGACTGTTCTGCCTCTAGTACATGAGCGCTGTTTCCATTTGTGATATTTGGAAATTTTCATGAAGAACGTGTTCAACAATATCTTCTAGACTTCTTTCTTTCTCCTCCCCTTCATGTATTCCAATAATTCTGACGTTGGAACGTTTCATGGCATCATTTATTTCCCTGATTCTGTTTTCTTGGTTTCTAAGCTGTTTGTTCCAGGCTTCCTCCTGATCCTTTCTCTCTATCTGTTTGTCCTCCAGATCACTAATTCTATCTTCTGTCTCAGTTACCCTACCTTTTAGAGAATTTAGATTAGATTGTTGAGAGCCTTGTGAACATCATCCCTGGTGGCTTTCCGTTCTGCCCTAATATTGTGAACATCATCCCTGGTGGCTTTCAGTTCTGACCTAATCAATTCCGTTTGGTCGTCCATGGCTTTCTCCAACCTAGCTATTGCCTGGATAATTGTTAGCCTGAATTCCCTTTCTGACATAATGTCTATGTCGGTAGCCATTAGCTCTGTTGCAGAGGGCCCATCCTTTGAATTTTTCTTCTGCTGGGCATTCCTCCTCCTAGTCATTTTGGTGAGAGATGTCTGAATGGTTGTCGCTGGATGTATCAACCTTGGTGCAGTGAAGGTGCACTCTGGAAAGCTTCTGAGCAATCAAGAATCCCCACCCAAATGAAAGAATAAAAGAAAGAGAGAAAGCAGAAAAAAAGAGAGTGAGAGAGAGAGAGAGAGAAAGAGAGAGAGAGAGACAGGAAAAAGAAAGAAGGATAAAAGAGAAGGCTCAGCCCAAATGGGCCCCAAGGTAAGGTTTGTTAAGTATACAAACAAAAATAGACAAACAAAAAAGACTGATAAAAGTATATGACAAGAGAAGAAAAAAATATACATATATATGTAGAAGCAAAACAAAGAAACAAACAGACAAACAAAAAGAATAACCTCATCAAAAAGAACCCTAAGTATAAGATTTATATACTACCAGGACAAACACAAATATACAAAAATACTGGTAGGAGAAAAAGATGGGAGAGTGGTTGTAAATTCTCAGTGTGGGTGAGGAAGTTTATTTTGATTCTTCCTGGATGTATCTTGATATCTTTTTTAAAGGACATAACTTTCCTAAGATAACAGGGGATTAAGAATTGGTTTACCTATAGAGGTATCATTAATTGGGGAAAGGGGATTACCTTGAAGTTTAACTCTATATGAATATTAGCAAATAAAAGTAAAGAAAAGCGTGATCTAAACTAAACTAAAGTGAAATTTAAAAAAAAATTAAAAATAGAAAAGCAAAAGAAAAACATGGATATATGTATCAAAAAGTTCAGGTTAAAATGTTATTATGGAATTTGATGTACTGGACATCTCACTGTGATGGTAAACAGGCTAAAAAAATCTCTATAAAAAAATTAAAAATTTAAAAAAAATTAAAAAATGAACCAGAATAGTGGGAACGAATTAATAATTAAACGTTGTATCTATGAAGTAGCAGTGATTGTTCTCTTCTCAGCCGGTTGGCTTTCTGGGGGTGGGGCCTGCCACGTGGGTTTTCAGGCAGTGTTTCCTGAGTTAAGTCCTCCCACCCCCCTCCAGGAGGTGGGCTCTGAGGAAACAGGGCCTTCAGGCTTTTGTTCTCTGGAGGTTTTTATGTCTGTTCATTTGTTTTCTCTCCCCTTGGCAGCTCCTGATAGTTCTTGGAGGTTTAGAGGAAAGCAAACTGCACCCAGACCTCCCTCCCAGAATGAAGCCCCAGTCTATTCCCCTCTGGGTGCTGCAGAGCAGGTTCCCAGCTGTGATCTCTGGGAACACCTGTGTGTCCTGCTTGTACTCAAAACCACAGCAGCGGCAGCTGTCTGGGCAGCTCCAGACCACCAGAGAGGTTCCCAGCAGTGATCGCACCCTGAGATTTTCCCACTGGCCTGGGCTGAGAGCGCTCAGACTTTCCGGGACCGAGAGCAGTAGGCTGGCACCACCGCGCGCCTCTCTCAGGGGAGGGGGTTGAGCGCATCTCAGGCTCTCCTATCGTTGTGTGGCACACGTGTGGGCACTGCAAAAAAGGCTGTTTCTGCCCCAAGAGGGTCCCAGCCCCTGCCACACGCCAAGCACCCTTAGGAGGTCTCCTTGTGGCTCATGGACCAAGACCTGGTTTCTCTGCTGCACTCTCTCTGGTTCAGCGCCAGGGGTGTCTGTCCTCCGTGGGGGATTTAAGCCCCTGTCCCTAACCGTTCCAATTCCCACAATTTCCCCCTGCGATCCTTTGCTCTTTTTGAGTGCTTTCTATCAGACTTCAAGTTAATGCTGGTCCCCAGTTGTAGGACACTCTCGTATTGGGGTATTACTTTCCAATGGGTCTCCTCTGGTGGCTCCCTCCCCCTTTTGTTTATCTTCCTATACCAGTCCTGTGTTCCCACTCCGCTTTACCTGCCCACTGGTGTCATCTGCCCCCATAGAGATCCTGACGTGTAGAATTCTGATCTCAGGCTGATTTCATGGGTGATCGGAGTTCCTTGGTAGGTAATCAGCTCACTTTAGGGGACAGGTTGAACTGCCGCCTCCTCCTAGTTCTCTGCCATCTTGTCCCCTTCCAAGGCTTCTCTTCAAATAAACAAAAGATTGTAGATGACTAGTCAACCAGAGTAGTGTAAACATGAACTGAATTGAATACTTTTGATTATGATTCTCTACTTTTTCATTTGTTCAACAACTATTGATTGATCAAAAAGCCTTCTATGTGTCAGATGTAGTACTGGGCCTAGATGAACAAGGGGTTATGATAGTGAAAAAGACATTCATATTTCTCACCTTCTTGAAACTTAAATTAATTCCAAGTTGTATCATCAATGTGTATATATGTGTCTTAGTCCTTTTGGGCTGCTATAATAAAACTATCATGGACTAAGTGGCTTAAACATATAAACCTCTCATATCTGGAGATTGGAAAGTCCAAGGTCACAGTTCTGGCAGATTTAGTATCTAGTAAGAGCTCTCTTCCTGCTTCATAGATGGCCATTTTCTTTCTGTAACATCACATGGCAGAAAGGGTGAAAGAACTCGCTGGGTGTGTTTTATAAGGGCACTAACTCCATTCAAGATGGTTCCACACTCACAACCTAATCACATCTCAATTGCCCCATGTACTAATACTATCCCCTTGGGGGTCAGGTTTCAACACAAGAATTTTGAGGGGGGCACAAAAATTCAGTCTATACCAATGTGTATTTGTATATTATAGTAATCATAATAATCTTAGATATTTTCTTTATACAATCAAAGAATTATACAGTTAGATGATGCCTTAAAATGACATTTAATTTATTCCTTCATTCTTCAGGTACCTGGAGGAAGTTGTTTGTGTGTTATAGCCATTTTGGTTGATGAGTATCACTCCTCTCTCCTGGGCACTCATCATTTCTGCCACACACAATTGACAGCTTTGAACTACAGGCACCGTGCACTTTTCTGTATAGTTTTTCTGGTGTCTTAGCCAGCACGATGTATGCTGGGGAGTTAACACATCTCTCTTTCCCAGTGAAGTCATCCCTCAATCAAGAACTTAAAAGAATTGGTAGATAAATATCCCCAGCTCCCTCCCCTTCAGTTAGGATAACTCTGAGGCATGTTCTACACTGTTTTGTAGAAGTTCCCTCGGGGGATTTTGCTCCGTACTCACTCTATACTGGCTTCTTTCTCTTCCCCGCAGCACTTTTCTATTTTCCTTCCACTTTTTACTGGGATCACCTTCCAAATACACCAGTTGTACCACATTCTTGTCTCTGGGTCAGCTTTTGGGGGAACCCAACCTAAGTCATGTGTCAACCCTTGGCTATTCAAGGTTACATGACGGAATTGTATCTTCAAGGGAAAATTTATTTTGAAAATCATATATAATATAAACTACATCAGTATTATTCATAGGCAAATATAAGTACATTTTTTATTTTTGTCAAATATTTAGGTAAACATGATTAGCCAATCAAAAGTATTTGGGTAAGTTTTATCTTTGAGATAAAGTAAAATTCATTTGCAATTTGGATAATAGAGCCCCACTTTTGGTTGGGCAATGTGACTGGAATTTTCAGAAAACCACCTGGCACCTTTTTGGGGTGCCTGGTTGGTACGGTCAGTAAACCATCTGATTCTTGGCTTTGGCTCAGATTGTGATCTCAGGGCCATGAGATCGAGCCCCACACTGGGCTCTGTGCTTGGCACAGAGTGTGTCTGAGATTCTCTCTCCCTCTCCCTCTGTTGCTCCCTCTTGTGTCTCTCTCTGAAATAAATAAATACATCTTTTTTTAAAAAGAAAGTCAATTGGAACCTTTTCAGATCATGAGATCTTGTTTTAGGATTTGGCTACCTCTTTTAATCTGTTCTCACCCCATTCTACCCCCATAACCAAGGTCTTCCTGAGATACAGTGGTTACAACAAAACCTTTTCTTTGTTTCTTTTTTTGTTGTTGTCTTTTGTTGCTGTTTTCTATCATCCACAGCCCATTTCTGTTTTTCTCTATCTTGAATGGAATCTTACCACTGGTTTTATAGACATGTTGTTTAGAATTTCACTTTGCAGTATCATAAACCCACTGCAAATATTTCTCTCTTCTCTTTATTGGTGGTAAGGAAGTCATCTGATTTTATCAGATTTAGAGTATTCCAATCTATGAATAATATAAAGTGGGAAATGAAAATAGACAAGCAACAAAACTGTTGGGCTTATGGGTATGGCTGAAGACTTGTAACATGAACTTTTTATACTTGTACATTTTATGTATGTATACTGGGATATATTTACCTCTCTCATTTTAACTTCATTCTTTCCTCCAGTTCCCTGCAACTGTTAATGTTCTTTCATTTGTGAGCTTGAGGGTGGCCATTCCCCAGGAAGGAAGCATAGGAGAAGTTCTCTGATTAGGTAGGAGGACTTGTCTTCAGTTACTAATCTCATCATTGTTAGCACTCCATATTGCTTTCCCCAATTGCTTGTCTGGATTCCTGAACTCTTGCCTTTTACTACAAGTGTCTTAGTTCAGGATGTTTGCTTAGATTTTGGACTTTGGACCTCTATCTTATTTTCATTTTGTATATCCAATGTCCCTGCCTAACTCACTACCTGTTAATGAATTTTTGGACCTAGTATGTATTGAATAGATACTTCTTAAATATTAAGTATACTCCCTTACTCTTCCTTGGGTGATCCTTCTAAGGCTTCTATGGATTCTAAGATCCGATCCCTTTACTCCTGACTAAACTTGCTCCTGAACTCATGCTTTTGGGAAATTTCCCAGGGCTGGCAAGCTCTTCTGTCTGGATCTTTCCCTTTACCCCCGGCCCTACCTTAGTTTCTTGGACTTCTAGTACCTTATTTTGCACTGTGATTTGCTGTAATAATGACAGTCCAATACAAATAATGTAATTAGAATACCCACTTTAAGGGAGCAAGTTAACAAATCTGAGATATGCAATCCTGTCTATACTTTTATTTTGAAGGATAATTATGTCTTTGCTTAAGTAAGTCCCTATGCTTTGAGTGAAGATGTCAGAACAAGGATGTGTTGACTAAGACTAGGTTACTGCTGTGAAGCACAAGATGCGTGAAATTCTAGCATATGTGCAGAAATTTAAACCCATCATTTACTGACAGACAATAATTACTATAATGAAGTCAGGAGACTATTTCAAATAAACAATTAGAGTTAACAATAAAACTGTAAACAGGATCCTAATTAATGAATTTTCAAACTGTATTTCCCTCCTCTGTGAATGCTGTGGGCTATAAAAAGAATGAGAAAAATAACTCATATTATTATTGAAAATTTATGTCATGCTGGGCACTGTGCCAGGTACTTTACATATATTGCCTTAGTTAATCCTCATAACAATTATGTAAGGTAAATACTAGTAATAGTCCCATTTTTCAGATGAAACTGAAGCTTAGAGGTGAAAAACATTGCCCAGCATCATACAGATTAGTAAATGGTGCACCTGTGATTTGAACATTGATTAGTGTGACTATCGAGCCCAAGCTTATATCCATGATACCTAGAATATATGGCCTATATAACATATATGTAAAATACACCTCCCAATTGTGTTGGTCAATATGTGCTAATAGGAAACCCATGGTACATTCAGATTAGAATAATTTAAAGAGGGTCTATTCATAACTGGACTATTTACAGAGGTATAGGAATTAAAGGACACACAAAGGGTACCATAATAATATCAAAGGGAGCTGTTACTAAGTTGAAAGGGTAAGTGGAGGGAACAGTTATAGGCACCCAGAAGAACAGACACTTTATAGTAGGCTGGTATAAGTGGGCCAGTTATAGCTGTCTAGAGGCACAGTGAGATCAAGACAGCTTTGCAGAGAGGAAGCCAGGGTAATAAATAACCTCACCTCACCTTTCTCTCTCCCTCCTTCCAATCATCTTTCTGGGCTCTCCTTTGGCCAAACCTAACCAGAAGCCAGAGTATAGTTTATGGGTTATCTGGTAAATGTGTTGGAATAGCACACCCAAAAGTAGAATATATCTGCTTCTAAAATCCAATGAGGCCTGCCAAGCATTGTGCAAGACCAGTGAACCTTCTAAAAACATCACCAATATGGTAAGCCCCTGAACTTTTGCAGAATTTATCTTCTACCCTCTAGCATACATATATCTTACAGAGGCATATAGGATCTTTGTTACTTCCTGTTTATTATATCGTTGGCCATATGTATCATGTCATGAAGCAGCAGGATGTGAAGGGGCCTCTGGATTATATTATGACAGCAGGATAATTGACACAATGCTGGAGTGTAGTGAAGATATACTATTGCTCCTACCATGTAGATTCTAACTGCTTATAATTTTCCATACTAATTGAGATGGAGAAGAAAGCATCTTTTCAGGTCAATAGCTGTATATCAGGTGCCAAGGTGCTAGGGATTATTGATTTTATTTGGTAAAGACACCATATCTGGAATGACAGTGGTGATTGAAATCACTATGTGATTAAATGTATGATATTTACTGTTATGTACCAAGACACACCTTGAGTCTTTATACCAGCCAAACAGGCAAGTTTAGTGGTGGTGTGGCAAATATCGTCATCCTTGTATCTTTCAGGGACTCAATCTCATGACCCATGAGATCATGACTTGAGCCCAAACCAAGAGTTGGTCATTTAACTTACTGAGCTCCCCATGTGGCCCCCCCAGGTATTCTTTTTCCCAGTATATGGCCACACGTACTTCTCGGAAAAGCTTAGAGAAGATTTACAGTCTACTCCTATGGTCTCAAGGGCTTCAGGTCTATGAATGGATTTAAGTTTGGAAATTGTATGAGAGGGCATGAATTGCCACTATAGTGAGTTGAGTTAGGTTTCTTCTTAGTAGACCAGTTTTTTTTCCTGCCTATATATGCCAACTGCCATGTTGGTATGCTTCATGTATTTTATTTTCAGACTTCATGATCAGTCACCATTACCATAGATCGCTGCAGGTGAACACTATGATTACCACTTTGTCTTTGGGTCTTATATAAATTGCACTTAATATATAACTGATTGTTAAATGATACCATCCTGTCATTAGCATTTCAGGATACCATTATTCCCATTGATAACGGGAGACACAATTCTACAAATTCACCATCACCTATAACATATAAGAAGACACCACCACAGAACTTTTCAAGGTTGGTGGTGCTCTCCCCTACCAATGTTTGTTGTAATGCCTTGATAAGGAAAATGTTGTCTAGGCCCTCATGGACTAATTGCTATGGCTATTTGATCTTCTAAGACCTTGCCCTCTACCTGCACTTCATTCCATGTTATAATAGGTGGTAATTTAATGTTTATAATGCCACTGCCTGTCATGGATTATTTAATCACTGTTTTCCCCCAACAGGGTGGTTATCCTGGTCTTCGTCAATATGATCAAACCAATCTCAGAATCTCACTTCAAAAGTCTATTTATTGAAGGCTACTCTTTGGGTAAAACTCCAACTGAAAGCAGAAAAATAGCATAATTAATGAAAGATTTGCTTATGAAGGGATTTTTTTTTATAGAGGTGTAGGTGTAGAGAGACTGCAAGGGATTGTCTAATAAGCCAAGGATGGTAGGAGTGAAGACATGATCGCACCTAGACCAGAGGAATGAAGGAAGGAACAGTTAGCAGCACATGGAAAGGGAGAGGTGTATAAAGGAAACTATCTGGAGAGGAGTAGTGACCTTTGGATTAGGGATGCAGCTAGGCCAGAGAAACCTTGTAGGGAGAAAGAGAAAAAAATATCCCGGCATTACTTTCTCTTTTCTTCTGATCTACAGTAGATTACACTGGCCAAATCCATCCAGAAGCCAGAGGAAAAGGAGCCAATTGACACGGTCCATATAGGTCACCTTCAAAAGGCAGAGAACATGATGAGGGCTGGAGAGTAGATCTAGGGGCCAAGTGGAAGTTATCTGCCATCTAATGCTTTAGTAGAACATCCTCATCTACCATTGTGCTTTGCTTAGGTTTAGATAGCTATTCACATTGAAAGTGTTAATTCCTCTGGGCAGGATAGACATTTTAACAATGTGTATTCTTCCAGTCCATGAGCATGGAATGTTTTTCTATATTTTTGTGTCTTCCTCAGTTTCTTTCATAAGTGTTTTGTAGTTTCTAGAGTATAGATCCTTTACCTCTTTGGTTAGGTTTATTCCTAGGTATCTTATGGTTTTTGTTGCTATTGTGAATGGAATTAATTCCTTAATCTCTCTTTCTACAGTTACATTGTTAGTGTATAAAAAAGCAACTGATTTCTGTGCATTGATTTTGTATCCTGCTACATCACTGAATTGCTGTATGAGTTCTAAAATTGGGAGTGGCGTCTTTTGGGTTTTCCACATAAAGTATCATGTCATCTGTGAAGAGAGAGTTTGACTTCTTCTTTGCCAATTTGGATGTGTTTTATTTCTTTTTGTTGTCTGATTGCTGATGCTAGGACTTCTAGCACTATGTTAAACAATAGTGGTGAGAGTGGGCATCCCTTTAGTGTTCCTTACCTTAAGGGAAAAGCTCTCAGCTTTTTCCCATTGACAATGATGTTCACTGTGGGGCTTTTCATAGATTTTTTTTTTATGATATTGAGGAATGTTTCTTCTCTATATATACTCTAAAGACTTTTAATCAGGAATAGATGTTGTATTTTGTCAAATGCTTTTTCTGCATCTATTGAGAGCATCATATAGTTCTTGTATTTTCTTTTATTAATGTGCTCTATCACACTGATTGATTTGCAAATGTTGAACCACCCTTGCATCCCAGAAGTAAATCCACTTGGTGGTGGTGTATAATCCTTTTAATGTACTGTTGGATTCTATTGGCTAGGATCTTGTTGAGTATTTTGGCATCCATGTTCATCAGAGATATTGGTTTGTAATTCTCTTTTTTGATGGGGTCTTTACCTGGTTTTGGGATCAGGGTAATGTCCTTCAACAGATGAATGGATAAAGAAGATGTGGTACATATATACAATGGAATTTTATTCGGCCATCAGAAAGGATGAATACCCACCATTTGCATCAACATGGATGGAACTGGAGGGGATTATGCTAAGTGAATTAAGTCAAGCAGATAAAGACAATTATCATATGGTTTCGCTAATATGTGGGACCTAAACGATAGCATGGAGGACAATGGGGGAAGGGAGGGAAATATGAAGGGGGAGAAATCAGAGAGGGAGATGAACCATGAGAAACTATGGACCCTGGGAAACAAACTGAGAATTTCAGAGGGGAGGGGGTGAGGGGATGGGATAACAGTGTGATGGGTATTAAGGAGGGCACATGTTGTGATGAGCACTGGTGTTATACTCAACTAATGAATCATTGAACACTACATCAAAAAGTAATGATGTACTATACAGTGGCTAACTAAACATAATAAAAATATAGATAGCTGTTCACAATTTCCACCTAAACAGAAAATATAAACCCTTCACCAAGTGGGAGTTTATGCCTTTCTAAATGGTTACAGCAAAGTCATCATTTAATGTCTCAGGAGCACCTAATAATGCAGTCACCATGTTCTTTATTCTGTTGAATTTAAGTCAGAGTTAACTTGACATTTACATTACTGTAGTCTTCTCAGGGTGATAGTTCAGTTATTTATAAATGTGCCCTAAGTTTTTCTATAATTTTTCATTTTTATCTCCCACTGCTTAAGACTTTTTAAAATTTCTATCAGAAATATTCCAACTGGAAAACTGAGGTCATCTTTGTCATATCTATCTTGTTGTCTAATTAACATCAAGCCAGTCACTAATTACAGTTAATTTTTCCTTTAATTTCTTTTTTAGCCCCAATTTCTCTCTGTTCTATTATGATTACACTAATACATACCTTTACCAGTTCACACGTGGATTTTAGTGATAGTCTCTTAATTGCCACATTAATCTTAGATGGTTATTTGAAAATGAAACTCTATTCTCAAAAAATGTCAGTGAATTGTCAGTATCTGCAGAAACAGGGCCACACTCCTTAGCATGGCATTCAAAGCCCTCCACAATTCATTTGCCACCTTCCTTTCCAAACTCATCTCTTAACAGTTTAACCATGCAATTCTACTCTAGTGAAATCACATAACTCCTTGTGCCCTGAAACTGCTAAAATGCATTTACCTGTCAATGTGTTGCCTCAGGCTGTTCTTTCTTCTTGGAATGACCACTTTCTTTCTCTTCAACTGTCTAAATCCCATTCTTCACTTGAAGCTCAGCTCAGTACCTGCTTTTTTTTTTTTTCAAGACTGCCTGTACTCAGTCCTCAGTGGGATCTTCTGTATCTAGTAGCCCTTACTGTCTGTGAGTCAAAATAGAACCTATTTCCTAAGGCTTTAAAAAACAGTGCTTTTCTCACAGGTGTATTGTGAGTCTTACGTAAGTTGATATATCAGATATTTTTAGAATAATGCCTGGTATGTAGTAAATTCTTAATAAATTTTACCTGCTCTCAAAATTATTTATTATTTATCATTACTATGGTTATAATCCGTTTGGCAATTAGCATGGTGCTTTTATATTTTTACTTTGATTTGCATGTATATAGAATATTTCCCTAACTAAAATAGATTACCTTCCCCACGAGAAAAGGTTATGGGTTTTTTTCTTTTAATCAATTTTATTCTCAATATTTAGCATAGAGCTTGGCAGAGAGTGGGACTGAATAAATGCTTATTGTGTGGTAGATGATGGTGATGATGATATGCTTGCTACTTTATTCTCTGCTGCTTTTGTATAGTGGCTGTTATATATATCAGTTTATCAAAGCATTCAATGCATTATAAAGGTGGCAAGTACCTCTCAGATAATTTGATTCCACACCATCATCTTCTGGATGATAAAGCTGAGGTTCAAGTGAGAGGAAAGGACTTGCCCTAAACCAGAGTTACTAGTTAGTGATAGACACAGGATGCCTTCTAGATCATTGAATTGAACAAATATTTATCAAGTACCTACTATGTGTTAAGTACTGTGCTGGTTGTTGGAAACATATCTGTGACCAGGACTGTATCTCATCTTTTCATGCCATTTACATTTTAATGGCAGGGAGAGATATAAATAAACATATAGGCAAACAAAAGAACTAAGCAGTGATGACTGCTATGAGGGAAGTAAAAGGGTGATGTGAAAGACTAACAGAGTGAAGGAAGAGGTAGGTAAGTAGGTCTTCTGAGGTAATAATTAGGCTGAGTCTTGCATGATGAGAAGGAGACAACCAAGGCAAGATATGGGCAAAGATGGTTTCAGGTACAAGTAAGACTAATTTCATAGGCCCTGGAGTGGGAATGAGTCTTCTGTATTCTAGAAACTGACTGCATGGTCAGTATAGCCAACACAGTGCCTGAGTGAGGGAGTGTTAGGATTTGAGGTCAGAAAACCAGACAGGGGTCAAATCACATAGCACAATGTAGGTTATAGTAAGGAGTTTGTATTTTAATTTTATGACCCTGTTTATGCCTTAAAAATGATCATTTGGGCTGTTGTGTGGAATACGTCTATACAGAGAAAGACAAGGGTGTGTGAAAAAAATTAACCAAAATTTGGAACTGGTTAAAACATGTTACTGAACTGCCTTTTAGTGCAATGCAGGGCTTGATTTTCTGTTGTCTAAGCTATTGTATAGTCCTTTGAGGCAGAGGTTAACTTATAGATTGTTGCCCAGTAAAGAGGCAAATAATTTTTTGCCATTCCCATTGTAAAATATAACTCCAAATTATAGCTGTAGCCTTGCTGGATATTAACTAGTTTTATATCTAACCCATAAATAATATCATAACATTGCTTATAAAAATATTTAGCTTCTCAAATGGTCTCTGGATCAGCTTTAAAAATCTTACTGATTCTTGCAGAACTGATTCACTCACATCTTTGACATGTGTTTATTTGAATCATGAATTTATCTTTTTGAATATTAAACTTTAACAGGTGGAAGCAGACAGAATAGTTAGAGGGCAACTGGAGTAGTCCAGGTAAGCTGTGACAATATTCTGGACTAGGTTGTGATAGTGGACATGGTTGGAAGTGATTAGATTCCTTATAGGTTGGAGTCAGAACAAGCAGGACTTCTGATTGATGAAACATGGAAGATCAAGGGAAGAGTAATAAAGAAATACCCCTAGGTTTTTGGCCTAAGAAACTGCTAGTGCCATTAACTGAAATGGAAGGGATTGGGGGTAGAAAAGTTTGGCAGAGCATGTGAGGTAGAAAATCAAAAGTCCGGTTTTAGATATGCTAAGTTAAAGACATCAGTTAGTTTTCTATGTGGAAATGTGAAATGGGCTCTGGGATACATGGGTCTGGAGCTTAAGAGGGGATTCTGGGCCAGTGATAAAAATTTGGGTGTCATTATAATTTAGGCAATGTTTAAAGCCTAGACCTGGATGGAGCTGGAGTTCTCAAGGGGATTTAGAAAAAAATGGGTATTATTAGGCTCTGTTACATATTCAGTACATTTAGGGCAGAGCCTGGAAATCTCCAATTCTATCACATGATGCAGGTGGTGATTTTGACACTGAGCAACAGTGATCTAGACAGAAATTGGCAAACTGTTTTCTGTTAAGGTCCAGCTAGTAAATATTGTGGGCTTTCTGGACTGTACAGTCGATCTCACCTCTGCCACTATAGCAGGAAAGCAGCCATAGACAACATATAAATGCCTGAGCATGGCTGTTTTCCAGACCATTTATTTATGGACCTGAAGTTTGAATTTCATATAATTTTCACATGTCACAAGCTATTATTTTTCTTGTGATTTTTTTCACATTTTTAAATATGAAAAACATTCTCAGCTTATAGGCCATACAAAAATTGACAACATGCCAGATTTGACCCATGGGCTATAGTTTGCTTACACATGATCTAGATCAGTGGTCTGTCAAGATACATGGGACTACTTTTTTAAAAAATTTTATTTATTTATTTGAGAGTGGGAGAGAGTGAAAGAGCATGAGCTGGGAGAGAGGCAGATGGAGAGGGAGAGGGAGACTCCCTGCTGATCAGGGATTCCACTCATGACCTAGGATCATGACCTGAGCTGAAGGCAGATGCTTAATTGACTGAGCCACCCAGGCATCCTGGAATAAAGAGTTTTTTAAAAAAACATTTAATCTCCATTAAAAATGTCTAGCTCTGTAATCTCTACAGTGTGATCATCATGATTACACTTATGTAGCTGTTTCCACGTGGAAGCACTTTACATATATTAAAACATTTAATCTTCATAAAACCCCTTGTGTTAATAATAGTAGTCTGATCCCATGATTGGTATCCTCATGTTATAGATGAGGTAACTGGAGTAAGAAGAGGTTGAATGAGTTGTCCAAGATTGCACAGTTGGTAACTAACAGAGTCAAAATTTGATTCCAGGCAGTTTGGTATCAAAGTCTGTCTCTTAACATGTGCATATTGATCCTCATAGGTAGGTAATTTTCTCTTCCCCAATCTTGTATCTGTCTGTCTCTCTCTCCCTCTGTCTGTCTGCCTCTCTCTCACACACACAAGTCCCAAACTACCTCAAGTATACTCTGTACCATTAAGTGTTTTTAGATCTTTAGCTTATGAAATTTCTATCAACCAACTTTTCTTATTAAAGCAACCTGGGTCCTTAAAAACAGATGCATTGCTGACAAATGTCAATACATAAAAAACATTTTTGAAATAAAGTAGAGGATCTGGTTCTGAGAGGGAAACATTTTAGAAACCGAGATATCCATACTATATTTGCTTAAAGGGAGCCGTACTTCAAGCTTGCTTGCCTGTTCACCTGTTTGTTAGGTAAGTGATATGACTAATTGTATCTGTTTTGCTGTGTTATATTTTGTTGAAGCATGGTGAGTGTGAAGCTCGCACGATTTGGGGACATGTATCCTTTTAAATTTCCCCTAAATCCTTTTCTTAACTCTGGCTCCAAATCTGTTGTATTTTCTATAAGATGCACCCGTAAGAAAAAAGAGAAAGATACTAGGTAAAGATCAGTATAGGTGTGTGTGGGAGCTTGGGAGTTTCTGCACAGAAGTGCTTTGCACAGTCTCCTCTGGAGTATGGCAGATGGGGAAAGGTGCCATTGTTGTGGGCACAGGCAGAGCCCCAAAGCTGTAAGGTCAGCAGGAAGAGGCAGTAGCAACACCAGAGAAGACAATCAGTCTCAGCCTGTAATCTCCAACCCTGACATTTCCCTGTGCTACTTCTTGTATATAAAACAGGTCTCAAGGGTGTGTGGGTGGCTGAAGGTAGAGGAAGAAAGGCTTTGTACAATGTGTTTGGCCCTAGCTAGTCCAGATGAGAGTTATAGAGGTTTCACTAAAACTCAAGGAAGGAGACAGAAGATGTTCACAAAATGACAAGTAGTGGAACTGTGTCAGAGAAGCCAAAGGCAGAACAAAGGGGATATCCTGAACTCTTTGAAATGTTCTGGATACAACTCCTTTGACACAACCAACATTGTGCACCCTGACAAAGGCCACATCTTGTTCCATTAACCCTCAATCTAAAGGCATTTGGGTTGTTATATACTGGAAGCCTGTAGGGCCAGGGGAGAAAGGGATAATGCTAACAGTGTCTTCATAGGGGATCCTTTGAAGTAGAGTTGTTTGAATAACAAGAAATAAAGAAAACAATAGGAGACCAATCATAAGGAATGGGGAAGAGAAGAGTATCCCAAGGAACACTGGAAGAGAGAGATGTAGGAAATGGCATATAAAGCAACTATGGTTTCTCTAAAAGAGGGCTTTTGCTTTATTTTTCATCTCTCAAAAGGTGTCAACTTAAGAAAACCTTATAGCTCCTGTGGGATGCTTGCTCTCAAAGGAAAATGAATTATTTAGGAGTGTGATGAATAGTTTATCAAACCTCCCTCCAACAGGGTTGATGCTTAAGCTGGGAGTAATTGGCCAGGAGCAGAAGAGGGGAGGGTCTTTTCCTCCTCTTTCTTCTTCCCTCCCCTTCCCCGGGACAAATGTGGGAGGGTGAGGGTGACTGTCTGGGGTGGATCTTTCATCCCAAATGAGAAGAACAGATAGGCCAAGTCCAAAATAGAGATCTTTCCTAGGAAAGGCCTGCAGGAGGAGCCAGTGCCCTTCAGTGGAACAAGCTCTTTTCCAAAGGGAGGACTCCAAGAAGCCTCAGATTGTGCTCTGAATCCCAGACTCACAGTGAGAGTAGAGGCAGCAGGTACTCCCGGGCCATTTCGGTCTCCACTTTTCCTATTGCAGGCCCTGGAGGCTTCCAAGGTGTAGGTTGAAGGTTGTCTAACAGGAAGTAAGGATCCAGCCACAAAGCTATGTGTCTAAGCCTACCTCTGAACAGTCTAGCTTCACCTCTAATCTTCCCTTATTCCTTCACTTCCTTCCTCTGACAAGCAACAAAATAACACCCACCTACCTTCACCCACACAGCCACACACTTAATGGAAATGGCAAAGGAATGGGCTCAGTCTTATGAAAACAGATTCCATGCTGAAGAAGCTGCCTCTTTTTAAAGGGAAAGAAAGAAACAACATAATCAGAGTTACAAAATCACTGACAGGATTGGAGGAAGACATATGAGAACTATAGTTGGCCTCAGCCAGATCAGTTGATGAGATGAGATGAAATATGACGCAGTGCTTCTCTTTTGTCTGCCAAATATGGGTTCAAATCAGGACTGTGCTCCTAAACTGTTTGGCTTTGGGCTCTTCACATAACACCTCTGAGACTCAGTATCCCTGTCTGTAATGGGGATGGTAATAGCTCTTTCACAAGAATCTTGTGAAGATTAAACAAGCTATAGAGTGTGTGGCCTATAGAAAGCATTTGATAAATGCTAGATTTTGCTGTTATTATTATCCTTCCCCCACATTTGTCATAGATTACATGGGCGACTGGGTAGAAGAATTTGAATGGCTCTGGGAAAATCCACTCCTTACTGCTGGAGATAACAATTTGTGTCCAGGTCCTGCGTCCTGTGTTTCTTCTAAGACTGGATTGCTTTTCTCATCAAACCATTCTGTTGCCATTCTAATGTAATTTTGCTCTTTCTCTCTTTCCTTCTCTCTGTCCCCCTTTCCTTTCCTTTCCTTTCCTTCTGCCACTTGTGTTCTAGGAGAATTTTTCTGAAGTGTTTTGAAACGTCTGCTTTATAGTATCACATTCTAGTATTAAATGATTTCCATTATATCACTAAGCCTAGTTGGCCAAAACCTCATTACCTACTGTTCTAAACCTAACTTTACTTTACACAAAGAAGAATAGTTTAACTACATACACACACACACACACACACACACACACAACTAATAAGTGTCCCAGTTGACTCCTGTTCTTCCAAAAGACTTAGAATATCATTTAGTACAATTATTCCTAATATGTTGCCCATCAGCTCTGAGGCAGTTCTGTGAAAAACAGCCACAGTCATTTCACGCAAAGTAATGGCTTAAGATGATAAATATGACAGATCTGCCTAGCAAAGTTAACAATGAACTAATATAGCTCTTTTCCATCATTTGCAATTGCCTCTTGTGACAGAAGAAATTTTCTGAGTAGGAGCCTGTTATATCTCTCAATAAGTGAGAAAAGTTGCAAACGTGGGGTAATCGTGCAGGAAGCTCATAAGCTCAGTTGCTAAAAGACCCTGACAATGGTGGCTGGATGTTTCCTGCTCAGTTTCAGAGTGTTCTCTGTGGCTAAGGCACTGCAAGCTTGCTGTCAACCTGAAGAGCTCCCTGTAAGTACAGATGATCTTCAGGCTTCTGTGTATGAGGAGCAAAGTTTCTGTGGCCAGGAGGCTTTCAAATCCTCACTAATAGGCATGGTTGTGTGTTCATTCATTCATTAACCTGATGTTTGCACCTAGCAACCACAATATTCTAGGCAACAGAACTATAGGAAGGACTAAAACATGGTCTCTGTCCTTGTGGAGCTTATGGTATAGTTATGGAGACAGGAACATATAATGAGTTGAAATTGAGAGGCAAATACTGGCATAAGTAAGAGGCAAAGTCTGGCATACTGCTGTGGTAGGTCCTCCATGCCATCTGTCTTCAATTATCTGACCAATTTCACGTAGAATAAGGATTTGATTTGCCGTCCATAGCTGTTCACAGCAGAACTAGGAGCTAAGAATAAAAATAATTCTACTATTTGAGTGTCGCTTTTGTGCCTGGCACTTTACACTTATTACCTCATTTAATCCTCATAACAACTGTATTAGTCAGCTAGGACTGCTGTAACTGGGTGGCTTAATCAGCAGAATTATGTTTTCTCACAGCTTTGGAGGCTGGGAAGTCCAAGAATCAAGGTGCTTGTCCATTCAGTTAGTTCCTGGTGAGAGCTCTCTTCTTGGCTTACAGATGGCTACATTCCTGCTGTATGCTCACAGTGTGTTCATTGAAAGGTGGGGAGGAGAGTTTTCTCTTACTCTTCTTGTAAAGTCACAGTTCTATTAGATTAGGACCCCACCCTTATGACTTCATTTAACCTTAATTACCTCTTAAACACCTTATCTCCTCATACAGTCATATTGGGAGTTAGGACTTTAACATATGAATTTTGGGGGGAGGCACAATTCCATCCATAGTAGCAAGCCTGTGCCTTAGATGATGTTATCTTCATTTCCCAAATGAGGGAACAGGGGCTCAGAGAGGTTAAGTGCCATCCCTAAGGTTACACAGCTAAGAAGTTGCAGAGATAAGATTCTAGGTATAGCTGACTAAAGGACAACTGCTTTCTGTTATACTTTGTTGTCTTTTGTATCATTGGTACCTCCCACACCACTGAATGGTAGATTTTGAGTCAATATAAGAGAAAGATTTGATGTTTGGAATAATTAGGACTGATAACACATTGTTAAGATAATGAGGTCCTCATCACTGAAAGTGTTAAAGGTCAGATGCTGTAGAAGAGAATCTTGGACTGGGTAGAATGCTGTATTGGAACAATGATTTTCAGTGCCAAGTAAGGAGGTGGGCTCTGGGATGCTCATACCTACCCCTTGTTCAATCAGAGCCACTCAATATTCCTCTACTATGAAAAAATGGTAACATTTATTGAGCATTTACTAGGCCCTGTTTAACAAGTTTCCTATGCATTTATTCATTTAATCACCATGGCAGTATTCCAAGGTAGATACTATTATTATCCCCATTGTTCAGGTGGCAAAAAAACAGAGGCCTGGAGAAGTGAAGAAACTTGAAGGTGAGGTAAGCAGTAGAGCTGGAACCTAGGCTCTCTGGGATGTACTCTGTATGCAGTAAGTCAGTCAGTTTCTTTTTATATTAGAAATAATGAGATTTTTTGAAAGAATTCATATGAATGAAGAGTGGTGTAGATAACAATTTTTGAAAATTACTATAATTTTATCCTCACAGGTTTCAAGTTTCATTGGTTCAATCATCATCTTCCATGTTGGATTGGTCAAGAAACTCCTATGACTTGCTCTACCCAGATAGGATCTTGGTCTCAACCTCTGACTGTAGACTTGAATCTTGCTCTTGACTGCTAATCCAGAACTTGATGGGTTTGACCCTGGTTGTATTTGCAAACAAATAAGGGAGGCACTGCAACCTGACCTAGTCTTCTGGTACCAGACTTTACTCTCTGGGTCAGCTTGACACCAGTCTGTAACATTTCTATACACTAAAATTAGCTGATCTACTGGTCCCACTCCATTTGAACATAAATGGGGATTAAGGTTCATTGGACACATCTGGTGAACTGATAGAGCATATAACCCCAAGGAGCCTTTTGGGGGAGGACTTTTCTCCATGGAAGAAGGATCCAGGTAGGACTGATGAGCCTGACCCACTGAGAAAGCCCTAGTCATCACATTGGAGGGGAACAATTATTGTCCAGCATAGTTGTTGGTTTCTTAGATTTGCCTCCTGGCCAAGACTGCATGGACTCATGCTTCATTGTTGTGGGGAGTAGGAGGCTTATACATAAAAAATTAAGAGCACTTGCTCAAGTAAAACACCATGAGACAACTGGGGGTCAGGAGTACTGCTTAAGTATGGCTCTAGCAGAGCCAAAACTGAATGACAAAGTCAATTGTCTAGCTACCACTTAGTTATTAATATGGATTGAATACCCATGGTGTTCAGAGCCCAGTGTTTGTTTTTTGCAGAGCAAGGAATACACATTTTTATTGGAAAAGGGATATATAATAGGGGAAGAACATGGTCTTTATCTGGCAGTGTCAGCAGAGAGAGAGAATAAAAATACAATACTAGAGTATGAATGACCGGAAAGCACCTACATATACATGAACTGCACATAACCTTGTTGTCAGAGATTCAGTTTCTGTATCTCCCAAATAGGGCTATTAATATCTACCTTGCAGGATTGTTGGGTGAATTAAATAAGAAAATGTATATATATGAATATAAAATGGCTAGTTTAGTACCTATCATATAAGGGCACTGATAAATGGAAGACCTTATTTATTATTACTATTGTTATTAGTAGTAGAGGTAGTAGTAGATTATCATTATCAGCACCCACAAAATATACTGTTCTAAGTAGCAAAGAACATGAATCTAGAAATAATCTGAGTCATGGTTATGTTTTGTTTTTAAGTATTAGCTTCAATAGCTTAATCTATGTGATCTTCTTATTGAATATACTTTAGATGTTACTTTTGTCTTAATAGCTGGATAGGGAGTTCCTTGAGAACAGAAATTTCTCTCCATCAAATTAGAATCTAGCTATGGGAGAGAATATAAAGTCTTTCCAGCTCTGCTGGAGAGTCTGTGATCAGATCTGGAACTACCTGAAATCCGGATACAAGTCTCCACCATTGGACTTTAGTTTTCTCCAAAGACATAGAACCATCCGCATCCTCCTTTTTATTACTAAGGAGTTGGTATTACAAGTAATTTAGTATTACTTTTTACAAGTGACTTAGTATTACTGGTAGGTTGAACTGGAGTAAGAAGGCAGGAAAGGGATGGGATCACATAGGTCCAGAAGCCTCATCATAGTTGAAATTCAATGAAATATCAAAAACCATTTACTTTTCATTATTTTGCAGCTAGCAAATGTCTCCAGACACTGCACTAAGATGTTTTTCTTCACTTCTAAACCTGGACATATTTTAGGACCTATTGAATCCATGGGCGTTAGGTACAGAGAAGCTGATTCAGTGTCCTAAATACAAATGTCCATGGGCAAAGCTGGTAAGTGGAAGACACTAGAGAGTAAAGGGCACTTGGGGGAAGTAGAGCATATATTCTCCATCTATAAATACTTAAAAAAATTGAACACCAAACAAGTCAAACAGAGAATATTAATGAGCCCAGCTCACCACACAGGTCTCTGTCTTACAGAATCTTGGTCTAATTCAATCCTCAAATTTATTAACAAAGAAGGCTAAGGCTTAAGAGCTGAAAAGCAAATTGTCAGAAGGTACCCAGCTAGTGAATGGCAGAAAATGACTTGAACTTTAAGCTTTTTGAACATAAGAATTTCAAGTATAGTGGGGTTTTTCTCATTATACAATGCCTCCTTAGATTGAACCTTATAATTTAGAAAAAACAAGAGCTACACATGAAACCAATGAAGGATGATCATATAAATCATCACAGTGCCCAGTGCTCAGTGCTAGTACTTTCGTGGGGGAGAAGACTTACAAATTTACAGAGGAGAAAGAATGAAATAATAGTCCAGGCATCAGAATTGAGGCAACAATGGATGGCAACAGCCAGACTCTCTAAAGAGTTAGGTAAGGGAGTCTAAAACAAACATTTAAGGGACAGTAATCTATGGTTAATATTTCAGTTAGCAATTTGGAAGCATACTTGAAACTATCAAAGCTGATAACTAGAGGAGAGAATATTTGCATTCATCTGGAGGCTTTGATTTTGAGCAGTGGAATGTACATGTGTGCACACATGTGTGTGCATACTTCTGTGTGTCTAGAACTGTAAGTTAAATGCTACTCTATGCCTAAGGCCAGATGTTTGACAAGAAAATGAGTTACACTGTACAAGTATCTGATGTCACTTCTCTCTCTATATATAGCTAGATTTTGACAGACAGCTTCTCCTGGGGAAAATTGTGCCATCCACAAACATCACAGTTCTTGTTTAATTGCTGTCTAATTTTTACATGCAGTTAGAAGTTGATATTATGTGTACCTGTGAGGTACCATTTAGACCCTCTGTTTTCCTAACCAACTGTGTGATATAGTTTTGAGGGTTGACACTGTTCAGTAACATCCCCCACAAAGGATAGACTTTCAGACAAATTTAAGGAACCCATAAAGTGGATTACTTTAGGAATATAGTCATCTTCTGCATATTGGGATGGTAGGTTCAAATCTCAGCCCACAAATTTTTCCTCTCCATTTCCCAAGGTTTTCTCCAGGAAGCAGTATACAAAGACCTTCTTGCTAGGTTCTGGTCACATTTATAGTCTCAAAATTTTCCTGTCTCTTCCCTTTTCATGTCAAAGGGTCTTTTCTAGTCTGAGGAAACATGAAATACTTCCCTCCTCCATAAACATGTTAACTTTTTACTCTGTCCTGTCTAGTGCCCTCAGAACTTAAGGTTTTGGGCACCAAAGCTGAAGAACTTTTTTCTGCTTTTGTTTAGTCATATCCCTCTCTATGGAAATGAAAATAGAACTGCTGAACTGAGAGTTGGGAAAAGAGTGGTGGTCATAGGGGTAGAGACTGGACTACCAGGAGGAAAGTAATTTCAAATACTCTTATTCTGATTTAAACCTAAATGATCTAAAAATCATCATAATGATCAGCATCACTATTTATTCTTTTTACCTAAATACTCCTCTTGACCTATTATGTGCACTTTGAGTTAGTTCTCAAGGACCAAAATCAAACTTTTCAGGAGCTAGTCCTACCATTCTTATTCTCAAGGAACTGGGGATTTGGGGGTGTAGCATCAGGGGTAGTCTATAGTCTGGGAACTAACTAGGCAAAATAGCCCACAGGGCAATAATGATGTCAGATCTTCCTTGCCCCTCTCACTTTAGTATCTAAAGTCATTGCCTTGCTTAAAGATGTTGTTTAAAGAATTCCTTTTTTGAAAAAGGGCTAAACTACTCTTTAACAATTTTGAAGAAGCAGTGTGTGTACTTCATTTGCTTAAGATTTCTAGTTGGAAACCCAGATACCATTGCAAATCTTTTCAAACTTTAACACTTCTGCTTGTAGAATATATGTGTTCCCATGCATGCATTCATGTAGGGAGGTAGGTCAGGAAGGAACACAAACAACACACGGAAAATAACTAATTAGTACAATACACAATAGGAAGCAATTAAATGCTTTTCAAATTTTAGAAAACCAGTAGGTACTCGAATTATGGGTAAGAGCAACAAAATGGAGCTGATGCAAAGAGGATTAAAATAGGAATATTGGCTTTGTTTTTTTTTTTTAATTTATTTTTATTTTAATTCCAGTTTAATTAACATACCAATGTTATATTGGCTTCAGGTGAATAATATAATGATCCAACAATTCCTTACATTACTCAGTGCTCATCATGATAACTGTACTCTTAATCCCCTTCACCTATTTCACCCATCCTCCCAATAGTGACCTCCTCTCTGGTAACCATCAATTTGTTCTTTTTTTAAAAAATTATTTTATTTTTTCATGTTCCAAGTGGCTTTGTTTTCAATAAGATACAAGAGGCATGCAGGATAGGGGAGAAAACCTGCAAATGTTAATTCAAGCTCATTGCTCCTTCTTTGTTCTCCTCTCACCCTACCTCCTCATTCCGTGGTGAGAAATAATGATCATGTTCTGCACTTGGAAGATTGGGTAATGGGAAGCATGGTGAGAGGAAATGGCTTTCTCAGCTAATTGTTGCCAGAGGTTGAAGGGCCCATAAGTAGTGGCTCCTGGAGTGCTCTTCATACACAGTTTCAAAGCAGACTCTGGCTGGTTAACTCAGCTGGTCAGAGTCATATGTTAATGGGACCATAGTTGTGGGTTTCTTCTCTTTTGAGTCAGGTAGCTTTACTCCATTCCCAGCTACAGACTGAACCCAGGCCATAAGTTGTTTTTTTTTTAAGACTTTATTTATTTCACTCAGCATAATCTCTTCCAGTCCTGTCCATGTTGCTACAAAAAAGTCGGGTATTCATCCTTTCTGATGGAGGCATAATACTCCATAGTGTATATGGACCACATCTTCTTTATCCATTCGTCTGTTGAAGGGCATCTTGGTTCTTTCCACAGTTTGGCGACCGTGGCCATTGCTGCTATAAACATTGGGGTACATACAGATGGCCCTTCTTTTCACCACATCTGTATCTTTGGGGTAAATACCCAGTAGTGCAATTGCAGGGTCATAGGGAAGCTCTATTTTTAACTTCTTGAGGAACCTCCACACTGTTCTCCAGAGTGGCTGCACCAACTTGCATTCCCACCAACAGTGTAGGAGGGTTCCCCTTTCTCCACATCCTCTCCAACACACGTT
>PISX010025965.1:0-25407 GCA_004024625.1 Mellivora capensis | reverse complement strand
ATATCTTCTGCCCATTTTTTGATATGATTATCTGTTTTGCATGTGTTGAGTTTGAGAAGTTCTTTATAGATCCTGGATATCAACCTTTTGTCTGTACTGTCATTTGCAAATATCTTCTCCCATTCTGTGGGTTGCCTCTTTGTTTTGTTGACTGTCTCCTTTGCTGTGCAGAAGCTTTTGATCTTGATGAAGTCCCAAATGTTCATTTTTGCTTTTGTTTCCTTTGCCTTTGGTGACATATCTTGAAAGAAGTTGCTGTGGCTGATATCAAAGAGGTTACTGCCTATGTTCTCCTCTAGGATTCTGATGGATTCCTGTCTCACATTGAGGTCCTTTATCCATTTGAGTTTATCTTTGTGTACGGAGTAAGAGAATGGTCGAGTTTCATTCTTCTACATATAGCTGTCCAATTTTCCCAACACCATTTATTGAAGAGACTGTCTTTTTTCCACTCTATATTTTTTCCTGCTTTGTCAAAAATTATTTGACCATAGAGTTGAGGGTCCATATCTGGGCTCTCTACTCTGTTCCATTGGTCTATGTGTCTGTTTTGATGCCAGTACCATGCTGTCTTGGTGATCACAGCTTTGTAGTAAAGCTTGAAATCAGGTAATGAGATACCACCAGTTTTATTTTTGTTTTTCAACATTTCCTTAGTGATTCGGGGTCTCTTCTGATTCCATACAAATTTTAGGATTATTTGCTCCAGCTCTTTGAAAAATACCAGTGGAATTTTGATGGGAATGGCATTAAAAGTATAGATTGCTCTAGGTAGTATAGACATTTTAACAATGTTTTTTCTTCTGATCCAAGAACATGGAATGGTCTTCCATCTTTTTACGTCTTCTTCGATTTCTTTCATGAGTGTTCTGTAGTTCCTCGAGTACAGATCCTTTACCTCTTTGGTTAGGTTTATTCCTTTCTCCTTAGCCATGTTACAATCATAATGAAATGGATTACCATCATGCTGAGAATGGCAGGGCAGAGGGTTGCAAATGGGTTGGATTCATAATGACGGGATTATGCTGAAGATTGTTAATTGTTATCTGAAGCACTAAACATTCTCTCCAGTACAAAGGGAAAGATTGTGTCCAAGGTAGTGGAAATTACTACATCAGTGGATTCTTGACAGACGGTGTGCTGCTGGATTGATACTAATATTCAAGGGTAAACAGAGAGGATGTCCTTCAAATACAATTCTTCACTCCTGCATGTCCTCTTTCTCTTCTCTCTCCTGGCTACATTTCCAAGAATTGAATAATGAGAAACAGTAGATGCAACATTGCAGCAGACTCACAGACTGCAGGGCTGGGATGGAAGGCTCTTATCCTTTAATTTTGTGACTCCTGTAGGAATGCTGTGTCATTAGTATTTAAATCACTTCATAAATATTTCACTTTAAATACCATTGTAATGTCTTGTGTATGCCTTAATTTGTGTCAAACATAATGGTTTTGTATAGTGAAACAATTTCATCAGGGCACTTATACGATTAAAAAGAGATTTAATGGAACATTTTATCTTTATCTTTACTTTGAGTTGACCATGGAACAGAAAGCAAAAGGCTATTTAATTTCTGCAGAAATAGCTTCTTATATTTAGGTACTTTTTTAAAAAGAAAAATCAACATATTACACATGTCTCACAATACATACTCAGGAAAATTGTAGACACAGCAGCTAATTATAGAGAAGCAGGGAATGAAACCCTCAAAGTCCTGGGCTGACCTTGCATAGGGCTAATGAAGAAAGATGGGGCAAAAAAATAGAGGGCACAGATGAAGGTTAAAATGTGGAGAAATTTCCTAGGGTTACATAAACTTTACTTTCTTTGACTCCTTTTCATTGTTTTTCCATTAGAGTGGCATTCTGTGGTATTCAAGAATTTGAGGGTCATATGGACATATATGGAAAAATTTTTGAAAGTTAGTATCCCTGGCATTATGCACATAATGGGAGAAAAATGAGATTTTTTTTCTTGTTTCCCTGCTAAAGGTTTTTCTGATGAGGACTCAAGAGGCACATTTCTTTCCTTGAGCATCCCATTCTTTATATCGTTTGTTCTATTTTGATTGAAAGTCCTTTTGAACTTATGAAGGAGAGGATTCTTGAATCTTATGTCTTGGCATCATTTATAGTATCCAGAAAGAGAAGCAATAATTGTTGATTCATTAAAAATTGTCCTTTTGTAGAATTGTGTCATGATAATAGAAAAAAAGTCATCTGCTTTTGTTTGCTTTTAATCATTATACTCTTAATTATGAAATAAAGATTTTGAAATATTTTTGAGTTTCATTCAAATATGGAGAAAGTAAATTTGGAGGAAATATGACACCAGATAAAAACTTTAATTTTAGCTTGCAGAAGTGTTTCAATAAAATTAAAATCATTAAGGCTGCATGCCTTACTCTTTCTTTTGTTTAATTCTATGGTATACAGTTTTGACCTTGGAAATAAAGGGACACTATAGAGAGATGAGTTATTGTTTTTAGGGAAAAGCACATTATTTTCTCTTGAAAATTACAAAGTGCAGCAACATTGAAGAAAATCATGGACCACTGTAAATTTGAAAGGAAGTTAGTGCCAATAATTGTATATTTAAATCAAGACTGATTTATCTCCAGAGAGCAGAAATAGGTTTCCCTTCTTAAATATTGTCTATTTTTTTCCTTCCTAACTGTTATCCCAGGGGTAGAGGCTATGGAAGGCAATAACATCAAGGTTGTATTTCTTGTAAACTTTGCTCAAAAGGAAAGATCAAGGCATAGACAAAATGAAAGAAAATTTAGGAGACATGGAGGCAAAATGAGAATTTCCAAAGAATGAAAAGAGTCCCAGAAGGATAGAATAGGTAGAATTGGGGGAGATAATATTAAAAGAAAACAATGACTGAGAGCCTTTTAGAATTGATGAAACATGTAATCATATTGAAGTTTAAGAAGTCCTGACAATTCTTTTTTCATTGAATTCATTTCTATACACATCCCAGAGAGGCTTAAAAAACCAAAGTGAGTTGTCCTACAGCAGTCAGTCTTAATAGATCACCTGTAGGTTTTTTAAAGGCAACAACAGATGTCAGAAGACACGGGAACACAACTAGCTCATATCTTATTTGTATAAATTCCAGCAAGTTCAAAACAACCATGTTCCCCTGCACATACATACAGATCGTGGCTTATTAAGTACCCTGTTCTAATCTAACATTCTATCTTCAAATACCTTGCATTGTGAACTGAGTTGAATGGCCATAGCCCTTCTTTCACTATGAGAATAATAGCCATTTACCATTTGGAAAAATACCTTACGAGTTTATACTACACTGTAGTACAGAGCACACGTCTTTGTGTCTTCTCTGCCTTTGTCACCAAGCACTTTCTCAGTTGACCTGGGTAAGTTAGAGCAAGGAGAAAGAAGACTGAACATGTCTATACTGTTCTTTGATTCAATGTGATGGTACACCAAGTAGCAAAATAGTAATTCTGTCAGTTTGAGATAATTGAATATAACTTTTAAGTTGGAGGAATAAGGTAGCTGTGGAGTGAACTTCATTCACATTGGAACATGTTTAAAAACACATTATGTAAATGAAGTGAAATAAGTGGGATAGAACACATAGTATTCTGTATGCTTACATTAAATTTCCATATGGTATACACATACTCAAGCATTTTCAGATTGCTGAGAGTAGAAAACAATTGTATGATTATGTGCAGTGAAACCGTGACTTGACAAGAACAGATGAAATTAAAAGTCACTTTACAAAAAGACCAAGGGAATTTGCTTCCAGTAGGAGAAACCTAGAAAATAGTAATAAAGAATTTAGGGGAAAAAAAGATTGATCCTAAGTGAAAAGTGTGAAAGGAAATATTGAAGACCAAACAAATTGACATTTTATGGAAGAAATAACAATAGTGACCAATTCGACCAACATGAAATGAGGCAGCATTATAATGCTGATAAATGCAGCATGTACCACAGGGGCTGGTATCATCGGAATTAAAGAAGTCTATGCTCCCTATGATTTTTTCGAGGAGAATAATGGTGAAATTGACTTTTTAATGTTAAATTAAAATAATAACAATTTAACTATAGTCAGCGAAGAATAGAAATATAACCTCAAATGTCTGAAACAAGGGTAGACAAAAGGTGAGACCGACTAAGAGTAATCAGTTCTAAGGAAGATCAGAAAGAGAACAAATGAGTTAGAGAAAAGCAGGGTTAAAAGTAGATGGTAGCAACAAATCCAAATGCTTCAATACTGATGGCAAATTACTAGTTAAAAAGGAGATTGTAAGTTTACATTTATTTATTTATACAAATCCAGTTGTATTTCTCTTACAAGAACACAGAAGAAAGATTATATTTTAAAAGTGAGAGGATAAAGTTAATGTTGGTGCTTTGCCATACAAAAAAGATCTTTCAATCAAAAATCATTATAGGGATTATGATGGTCACTACAGAATGATAATGCAAAATTCACCTGGAAGGTCAACATTTTAAATTAGAATACAACCAATAGCATATCTATTTGACATAATTACAAGGAAAAATTGTCAAATTCATATCATGGTAGAAAACATTGTAATTTTACTATTTTTTATGTATAAAGAATATACGAAAGGTTTGGGGGGTAGAAAATTCTACATTAGGCTTGAAGCAATATAGAGGATAATAAAAGCAATCATTCCTGAGAACTTCTGAACAGTCCACTTGACATTTCTGAGCTTCAGGTGTCTCAACTATAAAGTGATTTTCTTGTATTACATTTTTTTTTCTGAGCTCAAACACTCTCATACAAATAATACTACATAAGATAATAATTTAAATGCCATATTCACAACTTCTGCTTCCAGAAAAATGGAATAGACATACATTCCCTATTCCTTCCATTAAGTACAACTAAAACCCCTGTGCATTATACATAAAACTTTATACTTAAGAAGAGTCTAAAAGGTGTAGAGTAGAAGACAGACCAACCAGGGGCTTCAGGACAGGAATGATGTGACAGTGGTGAGTTCTCTAGGTTTTCCTATAACCCAGAGTATGTAGGAGAAGATGGCCACCCAGAAATGCCAATGGGTACAGGCAGTACAGGTCCCAACAAGATCCTACTCTTTCTAGCCAGATGATCAGGAAAGGAGAGGATAATGATATAGAAAATGTTTAGCTAATACTGCTCTATTCCAGACATACACCCCAGGAAAAAAAATGTGTAGCCCCATCCATACCTCCAGTGAGTCATCTGGACTTCCACACTTGTCAGTTGCAATGAGGTAATAATCTAAATACCCCATGCCCCGGTAGGGTGAAATCAAGAACTGGGATTTTTGCCCCCACCAAGAAGTAACCAAGAACCTCTTCCAACAGTGTCATTGGAGACTACATGGGAGAGCTAGACTTCAACCCCCACATGACAGAAATGGGATGTCTCACATCCTCCCCAAGTGGGGAGCATCAGTGGAAGCTTAGTAGAGAATCAGGACTTTCTTCAGTTACCTGTGATAACAAGGAAACCCTGTTGTGTCAGTTGAGGCCATATATGAAACAGGTGTAAGGTTCCCTGCTCTTTCCTGTAAGGTAGTATCAGGAGAAGCATAGGGGGAAGTCCGAATTCCCAGTAATTCCATAATTAAAGAGGAGTAAAGAGGAGCCTCTCCCCGCTTGTGAGTCAGTGGCCTCTTTATTTTCATAGTCCATTCCCTCTGTTTGAAGGGCTGAGCCTGATGATTATAAATATAAGTGGGGTCTTTATAACAACATATAATTAGTCAATTTGAAGGCACTTTTAAATTAAAGACTTTTTTTTTTTTTAGCCAAAACCCCTTGTTCCTTGGGCAATACACTTTCCTCAGAACTGAATTGGTCTAATCACTTAGATGTTTTGATAATCAATCCTGAAATTCTTTGTTAGACATAACCTTTAAATATCCTTTATCTCATTGCTTTCTTGCTCCAATGTTTCTCTCTTTGGACCATACCATGGCAGATCTCTATCACCTTAATCATGAGAAGTATCAATTATCCTGTGTTGGTCAAGGCTTTTAAAATTGTATTTTCAACTCTTTGACCTAAAGTTGCAATCTGATTTTTTAACACTGAAAAGTAATGAATCTATAGAACCTTTATATACTCTCTCTACTTATATATCACATGATTTCTCCCTGAACTCATCTCTGCCTTATCATATTTTGCCAAAATAGTATCAACCAACACATAAAACTGTGCCATTGTTTTCCAACTTTTTACCTTAATGCTTCTAGCAGAGAGACATATAATCATTCTATGAAAGTTGATAATTTTACCAAAAAATTGGCTGATACAAAGCGTAGATCTTTCCAGGATTTAGTGTGAAATTCCCTATCATTCCTTAACTGAACACTAAGCCAATGACACATAAAGACTTATTATTAACACCCAATTTCTAGATACAAATTCCTATTTTATTTATATTTGGACAAGTTACTCTGTATAAACAAAGAAATCTGAATATTTCAGTTAATTTAATACAACATTATTTCATTTTCTGCACAAACAAATGCAGATGTTTTTCTTTATATATGTCTTCTGGATGATTCTCTTCTATGTAGACACTTAAAACCTGGACACTTTCCACCAGTGTTTCCATTTTTCCTTAGAGTCTTGGGGACCCACTTTGGGTTCTTGGTATCTAAGTGTGCAGTGAGCCAACCAGGACAGGGGTGGATGTTAAAGTGTCCATGGCTGGGTCAGAAGTTGCAGACATTCATTTTATTGGCCCAGACTGATTGCATGATCCCAACAGAAGGAAATCTTGCTAATATAGCTTCACATGTGCCCAGAAAGAAGAGATGAACTCCATACTGATCAACCCAAGCCTCACTAATATGGAGCTTGAAGAATTTGATTTCTTGATGGACAGCCCACTTAAACCAGTTACAAAATTACAGAAAAGTGAGTTTTGATGGCTAAATAGCAATCTCCATTCCAAGTCCCAAGTATAAACTGAAATTTCTTGAGAAGTCTTAGGACTGAAGGCAATAAGAATCACTATAAATGAAAAATGTCTTTGAAGTCACCATTTTATTTAGAAGTTCATATACTACAATTTACTACATAATAAATCAACACTATTTTCACATAAAAAACACTTTTGCAACTATACAACTTTTGGTAAAGTCGGTACCCTCAAAATATGAAATGCTTCAATCTCTGTTCATTAATGTACACTGAGTACCTGTTCCATGAAATGCATAAAGCAGGGATATGAAAGACAGCTGGGACTAGGACAACATGGCTTCTAACCTCATGAGGTCCAGAACTGCCAGGATTTCATATTTCTCCAGCCACATTCATAAATGTCCTGTAGGATAATATATCCCAACTTGAGAAACTATTTTATAGACTCCAGGGGGGAGGGGTGTATGTTTAATTATTAAAAGGAATCCCAGATTTTACACTGGTTTAACGGTCATTCCAGGTTTTACAATTCATTAGTCATTGAAACAGGATCAGATCTCAGTTCTTCTAGAATCTTTGTAGGTGGCATTTCCCATATTATACCTCACCATCTGTCTTGATATTAAAATCAAGAAGACTCAGCAATATTATGGAGTGTCAGAAATGAGGTGAGCTACGAATGGAAGTCATATCTAAAAACTGGGAGTGTTTGAAACATTTGAAAGAGATCAGGTTGTTTTGTGTGTGTGTGTTAGTTTTATATATTATCTCACATTTTTTATCCTTGTAGTTAAGTTTTCTTTTTCATTAGATGACAGAATATGAACTAAATCAAAACTATGTTTTATAGCCTTTAATAAGGTATTGCTTAATAAAAGTAAAGTATTTCTGCAAAATGTGCGAGATAAGAGCATATTTTCGTTAAAACAAAGGAAGATCTATTTAATGACATATAGAACTTTACAGCACTTGACAGTGTTAGTTAAGAATAAATAAATTGGGGCGCCTGGAAGGCTTAGTCGGTTAGGTGTCTGACTCTTGATTTCAGCTAAGGGCATGATCTCAGGGTCATGAGATTGAGCCCTGGGTCTGGGTCAGTGCTCAGTACAGAGTATGCTTGGGATTGTCTCTGCCTCTCCCTCTCCCCCTGCTCTCTTTCTCTCTCTCTCTCTCTCTCCCCTACTCTTTTTTCTCTCTCTGTCTCTCTCTCTCTCTGTAAAATAAATAAATAAAATATTTTTTAAAAAGAGTAAATAGACTCACTTGACTTACATTTGTCCTGGTTAATATCCCCAAAGACAATCCACCACATCTAAAACCTGTTTTTTCGAGCTAATGACAGATGTTAAAAAGTGTTGTCCACTAGATTTAAAGCCAGTACTTTCCAAGAAAATTTATACTCCATTTAGATCTTCAGAGAGAGGAAATACCCAGTAGATGTAATGCCTATGACTATAATTGTCTTTTATTTTCATCAGAGACATTTTGGCATTTTTACTCATATGCCCCAATAGTTAAAAGCAAAGCCTATAATAATTTCAAACTCATCTGCCCTTATAAAATTAGTGTTAGGACTTTGCACACATCAGACATGCACTAAAATAATACATTACTATAAGATATGAATGTTAAATATTAATTGCTTTATAATGTATCAAAAGAGTTCATGCACCTTATAATTACGTTTAAAGCCACATATGGAAAAAGTGAAGAAAAGAAAAACCCTTTATATCTCATTCTAAAGATTCTTGTCCTTTCTATCAAACAATGTTGGTTTTGACCCACCATTTTATGTACACAGCAGCATGAAGTTTGTTAGTTTGACTTATATTTTAAAAGTAGGAATCTTTTCTGTTTTAGCTCAATGCCAGTTGTGCGCTGACTGCCTGCTGCTTCCCAAGTACATATCTAGAATTTTGTAGTTTAATTGCCACTTGCACAGTGGTTTTGTACATAAACACAGCAGCTGCTACTGTATGTTGGAAGTGGCTCAGAAAAATCTATGGACACTGTTCAGCTTTGACTAAAAAGCCAAAAATTTTAGACCCAGCTGCATTACTCTAACAGCTTGGCAATATAACACCTTAACAAAAAGAATTCAACTCATTGGAAGTCGACTTACAATATGTTTGAGACCACACTAGAGAAGATTGCATGGAGCCATGTGGTCTAGTGGTAAAATTTTCCAAAAACGAAGATCATCCTTCCCTTTTTTTCTAGCCGCAGAAGTCCTTCTATTTTGTTCGTTAGTATTCTGTATTGCTAGAGATAGCCACTAGAGATAAGAAAGCTAATATGAAACTTGGATATCTTCCTGTTACCAGGTAGAGATTATGTTCTTTTTGGTTAAACCAATTAAAAATGTGAAGCCAAGGGGGAAAAGCACAGAAACCTTGACAAAAGACCTCTGTTGCAGCAGCTTGCAGACTTTAATGAGCACTCTGTTATGTGGAAAAAGTGGACTGATGTCACATTTAAAGGTAGTCGTGAAAAAACCTTCTCAGTTTGTACTTAAGCATCTTTACCTAAGTATTTGTTTTTTGAAGCAGAAAGATTAGAAAGACATTTTTCTCCCCCCCCACACACACAAAGAAAATGCAGGGCATTGCAAAAAAAGAAATTGAGACAAGTTCATTTTTTCCACTGCCTTGATATCTACCTCTTTCTTACCTAGGGTTTTCCATATTTCAATATTTAGAGGCAAAGGTAGAATTCTCTGAAGAATAAATATTCCCATGCAAATTAGAAATGAGATATTATAGATATACTGTGGGATATTATTATTACCTTGATATTGTTTTTTAATTACAATTTAGAATGCCCAAGCTTATCTAGCAAGATCTTGAGCTCAATTCCATTAGAAATATGACATTTTTTAATCTTTAAGTGAACCAGGCTATTCAAGTCCAACAAAATGCTGCCTATAGTTAGTTTTTTTCAATTTTGGTGTTTTAGTTTTGTAAAGGAATATTTATTTGTAAAGGAATATAGAGAATATTATGGTCTACTGACTACAGATTGCTTTAGAGTACAGTAGACCTAAATCCAGTGTCTGATTACTAGCACTTGAAGAAATAATTAGAGCTATTTATTTCTCTCACTGTTATCAATATTAAGAGACAGCTGTGGTAAACGTAGTTTAGAATCACATTAAGAAATTTCTCTGAGGTGAATATTATGCAATAGCAACCAAGCTGCAAATAATTTTCAGAGTTTTATTAAACCAAGAGAAATATCTTTAAGTTTTTACTTAATTAACTCAAATGACTGTAGTTCAAAATTATAAGAAATGGCTAAGTAAGTCAATTTATAAATTTGAATGCAATGGAATTATATCTGATTTAAATTAACAATTCATTATGCTACAAATTTTAAGTGTATCACACTGAATATTATGCCCTGTTTTTTGGGGAAGAATTCACGTCAGTATTTCAGTAGTGGCTATCAGTACATATTGGAATTATAAGCACCTTTAATTTTCTTGTTTGGTTTATCTTTGGTTCTCATTTTCTGCAGTTATTCAGCTGTAGAACTTAAATTTCACAAATGATTTTCTATAAAATTTGACCACCCCAAGATAAACTGAAGATTTTTTGTGACTTAATTTATATCATAAGAAAATGTTAGTCACATTAGTATCTAGGCAAAGGCATAACGGGTGAAGACATGAATATGTTCCATATAAAAGATACACCTGAAAATTTAACACAGTGGAGATAATTGCTACCACAAAAAAAAAAAAATCAGCAAAGCTAATGGAAAAGCAAAGATAGAGAACTATAGTCTCAGTCTATAAATTCCATAGGTGAATGATTATCTATAGAAGAGAGGCATGTTGAATAACAGAATCTAGTGATAATGGTTATCAGAACTAACTCTTACTGTCCCATTTGATCTTTTCATTTAAAGAGGCCCCTTACATTAGCATAATATAATTTATGTAATCTTTTGATAAATCTATGGTCAGTCAAATTTTATATTTATGTCAAAACAAACAAACAACCCCCCCAAAACAAAACAAAACAAAACAGTATCTTGGTGCTTACAACAAAGGATATTTATTTCCTTTTCATGTGACAGCTGCAGTTCAGTAATGCCTTTGGTCTTTTCAACTGGCTTAGGGAGGACATTTTGCTATCAGAATGGAAGGAAATGAAGGGGGCCTCAGTGAAACTACATGAATAGAATGTATTTAAAGCTTTTGCCTAGACATTGCAGGTCGGGTCTGCTCAAAATCCATTGAAGAAAGCAAATCACATGGCCAAGGCAAAAGTCAGTGGGGTAGATATAGCCCACTACCATGAAACAAGGATGGAGAGAAAGTGATTTTGAACAAATAATATATGATGTGTCATTAATCCCCATCCAACTTGGTGTGTGGTAAGACTATTTATACTGTTTAATAGTGATTCATTCAATTTCCTTTTAAGTAACTTAGTTCTGTAACTATTATATTCTTTAGATGTTTTCCTTTCATTTTGCAACCCGAGAATGTTTATAGGCTTATATGCAAAATAGGGGGCTTACATCATGATGTTCACAGAAAGATTGGTCTGAATTTGCAAATGTATTATATTGTTTTAGAATTGTTTTTTTTTTAATAATTGGATTCTATACATTGATATACTCTAAAATAAAACTGACGAAGTTGTGACTTCTCTTCATTTATTCAAGGCGAGGTCATCTTACTCAGGGTCTTAGCCTTTTGTTGCTTTCGATGTTGCTTTCGATGTTGCAGTTCTCTTTAATTTGCTGCTGCATCTTCTAGTTGGGCTCTAATTAGACAGTGCTTCCTTCATCTACTACAGTGGGGTCATTTTTCCTTCATGGGAGTGGTCCCATGGAGATTTGTTGGCCCTTATTATGGTTAAATTCAATTATTCCCACTGGGCGCCTGATAATCCGAGATGTTTTGCCCTCTACAGAGGAACTAGGGTAGGTCTAAGGCTGTAAGTCCTTTACAGCCAGCTGATCGCTGTCAAAATCCACTGAAATCTTTTCTTCAGCCTTTCCCCAATTGGTTACAAAGTGCTGTTTTCTTCTTGAATCAATAGAAACCTGTTGTTGTTATTGTTTTCCTCATTACTATGCCTTTCACTATTTTATTGAGACCTTTCCCTGTTGCTCCAAATCAGGAACTTAGAAAAAACAATTTCCATGTGCTTCAGTCACCATGGGTATTAGAGGGAGCTGCTGCCCTATCTTTAAGATATCTTCCATTTTTGGAAAATTATTAACATCTACTTGTTCTATATTTTCTCTTGCCTTTTTCCAAGAGTATTTTATCATGTTTAACCACTTCATTTCCATCCCATTTGGATTATTTTTAAAAACACACCCATTCTGCGTTTCATTACTACTTAGTATTGCTCCCTCATGAACATTGCAAAATCATTTCATCCTCTAACCACAGATTCTTTTTCATGTTCTCTCATTTTCTTTTTCTGCTTTATTCTCTTCACACTCATTGTAAACCCCAGTTCTGTGAAATATATCACTTTTCTCATCCACTACTACTGTTAAATTTGACTTGATTTCCTCAACCACTTTTTAAATTCAAGTTGGTTAACGTATGACGTATTATTAGTTTCAGGGTAGAGTATATTGTTTCATCAGTAGTATATAACACCCAGCGTTCATTGCATCACGTGCCCTCCTTGATGCCCACCACCCAATTACCCATCCTCCCCACTTCCTTCCGTCATTGGAAAATGATGAGTTTTTCGATTTTAAATCCCTGTCACTAAAATTTCTCTAGATTTTTTTAAATTTGAATTCCATTTGTTCTCCTTTCCCAGTCATATTCTTTTATAGTACCTCCTTAAAACATCTTCCATGGTTTTCAAAAATATCCACACTTCCACAAGCCTCAGTGCCAATTGGTTATTTGACTTCTAACTATTCTCAGAAATGGATATGAGGTGTATATAAATTTCCATTTTTTACCTGAAGCAAACATACCATATCTCTCTACTACCAGTCAATCATGCTAATTTTTGCAGTATGGCTGTGATGTTATTACCTAAGGGACAACATTCTTGAGCTTCTTAAGTATAGGAGATAGATTTTTTTCTAAACCAATTGTCAAAATATATGATCAGCGAGGTGAATTTTACTCAAATGGAAACTTTAAAAATGTTTTAATTTAGAGTTGTCCCAGAAAAGCCAACACCAATCATATCACAAAACTGTTGATCATTCATAGGCTTCTCCAGGACACATCACCCAATTTCTGTAATGCTGTACATGCACACGAACTTGATAAGTGTGTCTAGACTGAGATTCTCCTGCCTGCTGAGCACAGCTGAAATATTGCTTCAAGCAATAACATCATCATTCTCTACTACACCAGAAAATCCTGGCAACAAATAAAGGGAAGGTCATCTTGGAAAATATTTTTCTAACATATTTCAAAACATTAAACAACCTAATAAAAATATGTAAAAAACAAAGGAGAACTTTAATTTAAAAGTTATTTTTACAAGAAAAGGTAACAAATACAAATTTGCAAGGCATTCAATGAAAATATTTTCTATGAAACTTTTAATGAGTTATCTAAGGGAGTACCATATTTATTGCATAGAAAGAACATCAGCGCCATTTTTGTAATGCCAACAATAAATTATTATTTCAGAAGTCTTAAATTCCAGATTTTGAAGTTCAAAACCTTGCAGCTGGCATCTATTATACCTCTGTTGTCAAGTGTATAATATAATTCCCTGAGTTCTAATTAGATACATTAGAAAAATATTTTGCAAGGACAAAAGTTTTTAAATTTAATAAATATAACATAAACAAAATATGAAGAAATGAGGAAAACCATGATTACTATTTTCTTTAATAAATACCATAGGAAGTCGTCCTGAGTAATAAAATATTTACCCTGAAAATGCTAGAAGTTTCTCAAAATTCTATGTATTATGATGGTGAATCCATGTAGGAGAATAAGTGCCCACATTAGTCTGTAAATTTTTAAAATAATCTGACCTGTTTATATACTCATCAGAGTTAATCTTTATTGAAGAAAATTAAATTATTCATGCTTCTTGTAAAATTGGTTATGCTTACCTTTTTAATTTGAGAATGTGACTCAAAAAGTGGAAATTAAAGGAAGATATAATTATTATTTTTTAAAGATATTTATTTATTATTTGACAGAGATCACAAGTAGGCAGAGAGGCAGGCAGAGGGAGAGGAGGAAGCAGGCTTCCTGCTGAGCAGAGAGCCCGATGTGGGGCCTGATCCCAGGACCCTGGGATCATGACCTGAGCCAAAGGCAGAGGCTTTAAGCAACTGAGCCACCCAGGTGCCCCAAGAAAGATCTAATTTAAAAAAGGCAACTCAATGCAGAAGAAATGGGAAAGATGAGAGTAGATATGATCCTGTGCAGAAATGGGTAGGCTAGTCGCTGTCTCACATAGAAAAATGGGATTAGATCAGTTTATAATAACATAATGGAAGGAAAAATATGGTGTACAAAGATCCAAAAAGGGATGTGTTAAGTTTGTTTTTTTCTTTTGAGCTTCCTGTCCCCCTCCAGTGAAATTAGAAAGAAGTCATCATCCCAGAGTGAAGATTGGGAAGGAGTTGTAGGACATAAAGGAGAGAGAAGATAGGGATAAGTCTTCCAGCCATGTAGGAGTGTAGTAAACTCAAAATATATAGTTGTATGAACCTGTATTGAGAATTATTTGTAGTTTGACTTTATGATAAAGAACTCACAAGAGTTTAACCAGTTTGTGGTATTTTAATGTTACTAAGATGTCCTGGAAACCTCTGGTCTTTGGGGATCAGATGTATAGGAAAAAAATATTTTTGGTTTACATATAATAGACAATTTTACTTTATACCACAATCTATAGGAGACTGTGATATTCTGATCTAAATCCAGCAAAGGGGACGCCTGGGTGGCTCAGTGGGTTAAAGCCTCTGCCTTCGGCTCGGGTCATGATCCCAGGGTCCTGGGATCGAGCCCCCACATCGGGCTCTCTGCCCAGCAGGGAGCCTGCTTCCTCCTCTCTCTCTCTCTCTGCCTGCCTCTCTGCCTACTTCTGATCTCTGTCTGTCAAATAAATAAATAAAATCTTTAAATCCAGCAAAGAATTTATCCACTGTAATAATTATCTTTTACTGTATGACAAACCATCTTAATAGTTTGTGGTTAAGAATACATCCAACTTTCCGTATTTTGGCAAATGAGGCTGAGCTCAGTGGACAATTCTTTTGCTGGCCTGTGGACAACTGTTTTTAGCTTCATGAGCTGTGTTTGGAGATTGTCACTGGCTGTCAGGGGATAAGAGTTATTAAGTTGTGTGGTTTTCTTCATCCAACAGGCTGACTGAAATGGTGATGGTGCAGGGATCCCCAAAGCAGCAAGACAGGAAGCCTAATGGCCTCTTAAATCCTAGTAGAGAGCTTGTTCAAACCATGTCTGCAATTTTCTATGGAGGTCATTTTTATCATCTAACACACTTTCTGGTTTACTGTTACAAGACCTTCTTTCTCATTTGTCCATAAACAATTTGTAGAAAAGTACTATCAGCTCTACCCTCAATATATATCCTGGATTCAGCCATTTCCTTCCACGTTTCCACTGCTATCATCTTATTCCAAGCATCCATTCCCTTTTCCCGAGATTAATGCAATGATTCCCCACTGCCTCCTACCTTAATTTTCTCCCAACCAAGCAGCTAATGATTAAGACCACTACTCTTTCAACATGAAACTCCAATACCCCCAATACCTTTCTTTTCACTTGGAATACTAGCGTAAACTCCTTACAGTGGCTTCAGTCACAAGCATTGTATTCACCATTTCCCCATGTACTGTTACATATCTCTCAGAATTTAACACCTGCTGTTATTCTCCTTATCCTGCCCTAGTCAAAGTGGTTTCCTTAACCCTTCTCAAATATGCTGGATACCTCCATTTAACTTTGTATCTGTCTACCTATATAGACAGAAATATGTAGGCATATATTTTTATTGCCTATTTCAAACACCCACATGGTTTGTTCCTTATTTCTTCAGATGTCATCTCAGCATGGGTTTTCTTTCTTTTTTTTTTTAAGATTTTATTTATTTACTTGACAGACAGAGATTACAAGTAGGCAAGAGAGGCAGGCAGGGAGAGAGGAGGAAGCAGGCTCCCCGCTGAGCAGAGAGACCGATGTGGGGCTCGATCCCAGGACCCTGGGATCATGACCTGAGCCAAAAGCAGAGGCTTTAACCCACTGAGCCACCCAGGTGCCCCTCAGCATGGATTTTCTTAACCATATTATTTTAACTTGAACCCCTCAGTCGTGCTTCTTTACCTCCCCTGACTTGTAAAATATGAGATCAAACTTCTTTTTTTTTTTTTTAATTTTATTTATTTGTCAGAGAGAGAGGGAGAGAGAGAGCAAGCACAGGCAGATAGAGTGGCAGGCAGAGGCAGAGGGAGAAGCAGGCTCCCTGCCGAGCAAGGAGCCTGATGCGGGACTCGATCCCAGGATGCTGGGATCATGACCCGAGCCGAAGGCAGCCGCTTAACCAACTGAGCCACCCAGGCGTCCCTGAGATTAAACTTCTAAGTAGGTAGATAGGTAGATAAGTAGGTAGGTAGGTAGAAAGATAGATGATAGATAGATAAGCAGACACATAGTTACATACACATATATTACATACATATACACACCTAAAATTTAAAATTAAAAAATATTGAGCTGTTTTATATGGTAGGCAATTTTATGTGGGTACTTTGAACATACAAAAACTCACTAATTCACATAAGGCAACTATGTAACATACTATTCTTCCATCTGTCACACATATAAAGACATTGAAGAGGCAAGCGTCTCAACTTGAGGTCATGCTGTTATTTAGGGGCAAAGCCATGATTCCAATTTAAAGTTGTCTGTATTCACATCCACATCTCATTATTTCAATGAATTATCCCATGTTAGTTGCTATATATTTTAGCACTGTCACATTTTATTAAGTAGGTATTATTTATTAAGTAGGTATTATAAAATGTCACATTTTATTAAGTAGTATTATTACTAACACAAATTGAAAACATGACAGTTGAAAGTATGTCAGCAAGCTTACACTGTGTGTACAGCTAAGACTCCAACCCCATCATGCTCAGGATAAAGCCCATACTTCTGTTCTCCATGCCACACTATTTACTTCATGATTCTAGCTTCTCTTACAACCATTCAGAATTAATTTTAGGTTCTAAAATATGCTCTGCTCTTATATGCTTCATGATCCTTTTACATGTTTTTTCTTCTACTTGGACCATATATCTCAATTACTTTTTTCCTATATGCCATTTATCCATCATATTTCTGTATTATATTATCCTTTGAGCACTTCAACTGGATGAAATGGCCTTCCTATCTGTATCTCATACTAATTTTTTTTATTTTTTTATTTTTAAAAATTTTTTAAAAATTTATTTATTTGTCAGAGAGAGAGGGAGAGAGAGCGAGCGAGCACAGGCAGAGTGGCAGGCAGAGGCAGAGGGAGAAGCAGGCTCCCTGCCGAGCAAGGAGCCCGATGTGGGACTCGATCCCAGGACGCTGGGATCATGACCTGGGCCGAAGGCAGCCGCTTAACCAACTGAGCCACCCAGGCGTCCCTCTCATACTAATTTTAAAGTCTTCCTCAATTACCTATTTCTCCCTGTCCCTCCAGGAAGGAAATTAAAGTCAGAAACCATATCTTGATTATCATTGTAGCTCTAGGATTTTACACTGTATTTGTCACATACTAAAAGTTCAATTGATTTTTTGAAATAATACAAAAGTTGCATTTATTAAGAATAGTAGTATGTGAGTTAAATGCATACTCCAATGCTATAATTTTGTGCAAGTACAATTAAAAATATTAAGTAAGACAATGTTTATTTTTCCCATTTAACAACAACAAAAAAATGTTTTTCCAAAAATAATTTCTGAAAGTCTAGTATATAGTAAATCTTCCCAAGTCAAAACTAGGAGGAGGGGCTAGAGGACCTCCTGCTTGGTCTCTTGAGGCACTTCCTGAAGAACGCTAGTACTATGGAGAATTTTGGCTGACACCTCTTGCTATGGATGCAAGAACAATGGTTTAACAAAAGACTTGAGGGAAGCTGAATTTATCATTTATTAGGTGTATGACCTTGACCAAGCCAGGTCACTTTGCTCAGTGTACTCTTTCACCTGTAAATTGAGGAGTTAGAGCAGGTGATAGATCATGTCAATTTCAGATCTAAAATTCTTTGTGTAATGACTAATTTTCTTGCTTCTTAAGATATCTTCCCCCAGTATACATTTACCATAAGTCACACATAAGATATACTATTGAACACACATACAAAGTAAAAACAAAGAACAAAAAGCAAACAAACAAACAAACAAACAAAAAACAAGGAGCATAAAATGGCTCTGCAGGAGAGTTGTATTCAATCTGAGCTGCAAGGGTAATTTGAACACAGTTAATGTCTGGGGTCGTGTGTGTTATTCTAATTCAATATATGAATACAGGTCATAGACTAAAAATATCTGAATAAAGAAAATGTTGGGATATTTCAACTTAATTCAGGAACCTAATATTTTAAAGATTTGTTTTTAGAGCTATTTTATGCCTCATAATTTCTACCTCTCTCAAGCCTAAGTATGAATCTTCCAGTGATCTTCTTAGAGCAGTAATATAGCCTTGTTCATCAGGTTTTTGAGGTGGGAGATTTTTGTGTTTTTTTGTTTTTTTTAACCAGTGACTGGTCTTTCCTTGAGGATCTGTTGTGAATGAAAGGTTTCTCTTGCCTTTTAGATACTGAAAGTCATGGTGTTTTTGTCCTGATTATTCGAGTAGCCAGACCTAATAGGTTAGTGTTGTCAATTAATGAGATTCTCCTTTCTTCCCCCCCCCCTTTTTTTTTCTTTCTGCCTAAGTCTTTGACTATTATCATGATACAATCTCCTGGGAAGCAGGAGGATGGCAGCAGAGTAGGAGATCCCTAGGCTCACCTCATCTCATGAACACAACTAGATAACTATCACATCACCCTAAATGTCCCAAAATCAACCTGAAGACTGACAGAACAAACTCCACAACTAAAGAGAGTAAAGAGGACACATTAAAGAACGTAGGAAGTGCAGAGAAGTGGTTTAAGGGAGAAATGGATCATGGGTGTTGTTTTAAAGGTCAGTTGGCTTGGCTGGGATAGAGGCCTGAGGGTACCACACTGTTCCTAGAAAGAAAGAAAGCAAACAAATTGCAAGCAGAGAACATGGAAACAACAATCTGAAGAGCATCTGCTACACACAGTGGAAATATTATTAGCTCTTCTTGGAGCGTGTCCTTGACAGACAACATTCATAGAGATACCTCTCCAAGAACAAAGGAGCTGGCTGGGTGCCATGTACTTCCCCACCCCTCAACATTAACACAGAGACACCTGTGGGAAGAAGCACAACACAAGCACTGCATGCCCAAGTTGCTTTTACCAAGTCCTACCCCTCTTTGCTCTGGTGGCATGGCCCTTCTCAGACATGCTTGTCTCACTCTCAGCATACAGGGCCCCTCCCCAAGAAGACAAGCACAAACCCCTGCCCACACCACATCTCTGAACAGAGAATTTTGCAGGGCCTCAGTTCGGGTGGAGGTGGTGACAGGTCTCATTTCACAAGCAAACCAGAGCACATCTAATTCAAACTTGCTCCATTAAGGCCAGGGACCAAACACTGCTCAAATCAGGCAAGGAGAGCCTCTGCAGACAACTGGCCTGAAAGATAGAGCAGCCAGAACAAAACAGCAGAGTGCACACAGCACACACCAGAAACACTCCCTGTATTGCCAGACCCTAGGACTACATGAACTCTTCTTCATGAGCCAGTACTTTCAAGGAGCAAGAGACAAACTGTTTTTTCTAACATTGGGAAGAAGGCAGACACTTAGACAAAATGCAAAAACAAAGGAATTTATCTGAAGTGAAAAAACAAGATAAATCCATAGCCAGAGTTCTAAGCAAAAGAGATATAAATTACATGCCTGATGGAGAATTTAAAGCAACAATCATAAGGATACATGCTGTGTTTGAGAAAAAAAAAAACAAACAAACCAGAAGACAGCAATAAGGCCCTTACCACGAAATTTAAAAAAAAAAATTAAAAAAAGAATCCGAGTTGAAGAGTGCAATAAATGAAATTGGAAACATGTTTAATGCAATAGTAGCAGGCTAGAAGAAGCAGGGGAATGAATTAATAACCTAGTAGACAAAGTAATAGAAAACAATGAAGCTGAACCAAAGAGAAAAAACGAATTATGGAAAAGGAGGATAGATTTAGAGAACTCAGTGACTCCATCAAACATAAAAACATTCATATTATAGGAGTCCCAGAAGAAGAAGAAAGAGAAAAGAGGCCAGAAAATTTATCTGAAGAAATAATAGCTGAAAAATTCCTTAAGCTGGGGAAGGAAAAAGATATCCAGATTGAGGAGGCACAGAGAATGCCCATCAAAATCAGCAAAATCCGGCCAACACATTGCAAAACATGAAAAAAATCCTAAAAGCAGTAAGACGAAGAAGTCCCTAACTTACAAAGGAAGACCAAATATAAGGTTAGCAGCAGATCTTTCCACAGAAACTTGGCAAACAAGAAGAGAGTGGCATGATGTATTCAAAGTGGTGAATGGGAAAAATTTTGCAGCTGAAAATATTCTATCTAGCAAGGCTAACATTCAGAATAAAAGGAGAGATAGAGTTTTCCAAACAAACAAAAACCAAAGGACTTCATGACCATTAAACCAGCCCTGTGAGAAATGTTAGGGGTACTCTGAGTGGAAAGGAGAGACCGAAAGTGACAGTATAAAAGCAGGGAACACAAAAGAAGTAAAAATTAATTTCTGTAAAATTAGGGGCACCTGGGTGGCTCAGTGGGTTGAGTCTCTGCCTTCAGCTCGGGTCATGGTCTCAGGGTCCTGGGATCGAGCCCCGCGTCGGGGCTCCCCCCTCTCTCTCTGCCTGCCTCTCTGCCTATTTGTGATCTCTGTCTGTCAAATAAATAAAAAATATTAAAAAAATTAAGTTCTGTAAAATTAGTCAAGGAACTCTCACACACACAAGGGTATATAATGTAATAACATATACCTAAAACAAGTAAACATAAAACAAGTAATAAAATGGCAAGAAATACATATGTATCAATAATTACTTTGAATGTAAATGGACTAAACACTCCAATCAAAAAACATACCATGTCAGAATGGATAAATAAATAAATAAATAAATAAGTCCTATCTAAGTGCTGCCTACAAGAGACTCATTGTCAACCTGAAGACACCTGCAGATTGAAAGTGAGGAGAGGGAGGAACATTTATAATGTATATACATATCAAAAGAAAGCTGCAGTAGCAATACTTCTTTCAGACAAAACTGGACTTTAAAACAAAGAGCGTAACAAGAGACAAAGCAGGGCGTTGTATAATAATAAAGGGGAGAATCCAACAAGAAGATATAACAATTGTAAATATTTATGCACTCAGCATAGGAGCACCCAAATACTTAAAAAAATTAATAACATAAAGCAGTTAACTGACAATAATAAAATAATAGTAGCGGACTTTAACATCCCTCTTACATCAATGGACAGATCATCTAAACAGAAAATAAATAGGAAACAATGGCCTTGAATGACATGCTGAACCGGATACACTGAACAGATATTTTCAGAACATTCCATCCTAAAACAGCAGAATATACCTTCTTTTCAGGTGCACAAGGAATATTCTCCAGAATAGATCCCATTAGCCCACAAAACAGATGTCAACAAATAGAAAAAGCCTGAAATCATACCATGCACCTCTTCTGACCCCAGCACTATGAAACTAGAAGTCAACCACAAGACAAAATTTGGAAAAACCACAAATCCATGAAGGGTGAACAATATGCTACTAACCAATAAATGGGTCAGCCAGGAAATCAAAGAAGAAACTTAAAAAAATATATACATGGAAACAAATGAAAATGAAAACACAGTGGTCTAAAACCTTTGGGATGAAGCAAAAGTTGTCCTAAGAGGGCATTATATGGTAATACTGGCTTACATTAAGAAGCAAGAAAAATATCAAATAAATAACCTAAATTTACACCTTAAGGAGCTAGAAAAAGAACATTATATGAAGCTTAAAGTTGGCAGAAGGAAGGAAATAAAGATTAGAGCAGAAGTAAATGATAGAGAAACTAAAAAAAAAAAAAAAAAAAAAAAAAAAAAAAAAAAGAAAGCAAGCAAGAGAGAAAGGACCTAAATAAATAAAATCACAAATGAAAGAGGAGAAATAACATGACCAATGATGTTGATTATCTCGTCATACATTTACTACATTTTAATTTTTTTCTTTGTAAATTAAAATGATTTAGGTAGGGAAGCAGTATTATTATTTTTTTTCATATGGTTTGACAATTTTTCCATCTTCTACTAAACTCCTTTTCTCCGTTTTCCATGGTGCCTAATTAAATAGATTTTGACTCTATCTCTGAATTTTCCCATTTTGCGCATTTTGTTCTTGTGAAGATGCCACACTCTTTTTATTACTATGACATAATAATGTCTTCTTTACTGCTAGTGAAGGATTTCCCTCATTTTTCGTTTTTGCAGCCTGAATCATATTCACAGTTTTTGGAGTATAACATAACATATAACATATAAATGTTTATAAATGTTATAGATATATAAATTAATAAGAACATAAATGTTATAAATTTCAATAACTCATCTAAGAAAGTTTTCATATTTTTGGACGCCTGGGTGGCTCAGTTGGTTAAGCGGCTGCCTTCAGCTCAGGTCATGATCCCAGCACCCTGGGATCGAGTCCTACATCGGGCTCCTTGCTCGACAGGGAGCCTGCTTCTCCCTCTGCCTCTGCCTGCCACTCTGTCTGCCTGTGCTCGCTCTCTCTCTCTCCCTCTCTCTCTGACAAATAAAAATTTAAAAAAAAAGAAAGTTTTCATATTTTTATTAATATTGCATTTATTTTTTTAGCTTGTGGAATCTTGACTTTGCATTATGTTACCTGAAGGTTACAAAGCAAAAAATGGCCAAGAATCTTTGCTGTGGCTACTTTCTCCAGTCTTCCCAGTTTTTCAGTTCCTCTTTTGGTTTGTTGTTATGGCTAATAATATCTTAGCTTTTGTTCCTTTTACTAGTTGAACATTAGAAAGAAATGCTCTAATAGGTTGATAATTTGCTTGAAAAATTGGGAATTTTTCTTATATCTACTGTTTTGACTTATTGTTTCTGTTGTCTCCTGCTCCTGCCCCACCCCCAGGCTATTGGCACTGTCTTCTTTAAATACTGATGCTTTCATTATGTAATAATGGTAATAATCCCTTCCTTCAAACCATTTACCTCTACTGCAGGGAGGCCTGGGAAATATTCTTCTACACGTGGCTAGCTGTCATGCTAGGATTGTACATTAAGTAAGAAAAGGAGAAGGGGCATTTGATGACAAGAATATTGCCTTTATCTAGTTGAAATAATATTGCTTTTTGTTTTTTAATTTATTGTTTAATCACCTAGCAAAGGATAATGGACATACATATTTCTTAATAAATTCTTTTTAAAAGATTCATACCTTGAATAAAGAATTGGTTCCCAAAGTTCCTGCTATATTATTAATTCTACGCTAAATTGAAGGAAGAATCTAGAGCTAAGCTGTTAATTTGAAAATGTAAGGTTTTTTTTTTAAAGATTTTATCTATTTATTTGACAGAGAGAGACACAGTGAGAAAGGAAACACAAGCAGAGGGAGTGGGAAAAGGAGAAACAAGCTTCCAGCTGAGCAGGGAGCCTGATGCAGGGCTCAATCCCAGGATCCCGGATCATGACCTGAGCAGAAGGCAGTGCTTAATGACTGCGCCACCCAGGCCCCCCCTGAAAATGTAAGTTTTACTGTTTCATTGAGAAATAATAGAACTGCTAAAAATTAATGCTGTTTTCTTGCACATTGTGTATTAACCAAACTGTAATTTCTAACAGGTAAAATATAGTGATTTTTTTGGCACATAGTACTATTTAGCATTGAAAAAAATAATCATTTACCGAAACATATTCTAGTGGAGCATCTCCATGAATTCACATTTGTAGATTTGGTATTAAAGACTAAAATAATGCAGAATGTGAAATTTTTGTGTGAGTGATTATAAAACGTGAAATGAAGCCAATAGGTGACTAGAAAGCTACTTTGCCTACCTTGTTTACTTTCAGTTATGTTAGCAAATAAGGATAGTATGTTTTATATAACATTTATGCATGCCTGCAGGCAACATTAAGACAGTTCTTCAATTAGCTTAACAGACATATTCTAGAGAGAGAGAGAGAAAAATAAAAACACCTCTTAGTTATCTTTTATATGATTTAGCAGGTCTAAAAGCCACATCAGATGCGAAAAGAAAACATTGATGGCGAGCCACAGATGTAATTTCAAGGACAATATTGGAATGGTTATTTCAAAGGGTATCATCCTGTTAAGAGCTGAACTCTTAAGTTCTTCTACTTTCCTAAGATCACTTTGAAATGGAAATGATAAGAACCTTTAATGTTTTGCCCAAATAGGAAGGTGCGCAGAAATCAGAGCTATGCTTGGCACGAGATAAGAGGCATTACAAATAAAGCTGGGATGAGCTAGTATCACATGCGTAGTCCCAACAGAATAATGGGAAGATAGAATGGCCCGGGATTGCAAGAGGAGATACAGAAGTAGTCAGAGATACCTCTTTTATGTGTTATCTTCTAATAGTGGCTACATAAATATTTATTCTGTGAGTGGGAGTATTGTGGCAAAGCTGGATCAAAATTGATATGCACATTCTTATTTCCCTCTAGAAATATCCCCAAAGACTTTCTACGTGATATTGTTTCCTTTATGAAAACTGAAGTCGAAATTATTTTAACATTATACAGCCTTGGTTTTATCATGTATTTTACCTACCTGTGTAGGAAAAAAAAAGAAATTGTGGAAGGCTACACTCAGATTTTATGTTAACTCTAAGTGCCAGAAATAAAGAAAACAATATACTTAAAGTTGTACTCAGGAAAATTTCATAGATATAGCAAATAGAGTTGGGTACTGAGTGTATCAACTTGAATTCATCTATACAAACACTGAACTCCAGGAAAGTTTGATCTGTTCTTGTTTCTTTTTTTTTTTTTTCCTTCTGTTTACCGGAGAGCTTGTACAGGGGACACCTACAATATTGATACTTGTTATCTTTCTTTTATTGTTATCTAGAGGGAGCACTTTTTAAAAGAGTAAATGGAGTAGCCACTGTGTATCAATGAGGAAACTGATAGCTGAGCTTTGGACAGCTGAGACCAGCAGGGTGCTTCTGCTGAATACAGATGCATCGATTTTTCTCATTCTCAGAAAGATACTACTCCATTTACTCTGTCAAAGCCCTGGCTTCCAGGCTATGTAGGTACATGCTGGGTGTGAAGTAAAATCACACC